>MNPL01003026.1:0-22376 GCA_002081605.1 Tropilaelaps mercedesae
ATATATATATATATATATATATATGTATACATATATATAAGTAAATGGAAATAGGTGAATCAATTCGTAAACCTATTCAACAAAACGTACGCGTCGAATCCTGATTTTTCTGTTAATTGCGGTGTTGAGGTATATAAAATTATATATTCCATGCATCAACCAGTAATCAAACGATAATAATTAAATTTGTAACATGATATTTGTCAATATAGTGAAAGTCACTGCATACATAAAGGTGTCGTGTCAAAAAGATATCGGACTACGGAAATTGGGGTGAAAGTTGTGGCGATTTTTGTAGGTTGTCATTTTCCTCGGCACCGCTAAGTTTGTCTCTACTGTCAAGCAACGCCAGCGACCAGCGAAAGAAATATGTCTGCTCATATTCATTTGGGTCCGACTGATGAATGCCTCGTGTCGCCAATTAGGGTAACAAATCACACCAATAATTCAAAGTGCATTATAAGAATGGGTATAGGAGCTTGTTCGTTTGGATAAGTGGGTAACCATTTAGTTTTTTATTTTGTGCCTTTTACCGGTTTGTCCCTATATGATGTTTTTTACGTTAGTTTCGCTATCACTTGGATGGTATAGCACCTAGACAGCGGCTACAAGAGAATTCGTCCCGACAAATTTGATCAGTATCTTCCCTCTTAGCTGAGCATGCTAAAGTGTAGATCAGCGTAACTGATTGTAAAAAAATGTATGTCGAAGTTCACTGATTTCTAATCGGCAGCTAAATACGACACGATTATCGCATATCATTTCTGTCTGATATTAGTTAATTGATTTAGAATGTGCTAATACAGATTTGTTCACTAATAATCTTACGGTGGAGACCTCGAAATTCAAAACTTCCTCATCATCTGTATTACAATCTATGACCGCCAAATTCAAAACTAAAGCTAATCTTACTTTAAATAAATTTGTTTCATGTAACTTTAGGGCTAATATATTCACCACGCAAACGTTTATCCTTCTTAGCCACTGACATAATATTTCTGCCGTTTCCAGTTAATGTTTCACATTTCAAACCACCATATATGAAAACTTCATCATGCTTTCGCAAAAATAATTTAAGAAAACAGATTTTAAATGCCTAAAATTTCGAAATGTCGAAAATGTGCGTTGGAGTAGCTTTGCTTAATCTGCGCTCAATGACAATCCTCGGCTGGGCATTTCTGAACAGATGAATTGAAATTAAATCAAAGGCCTACTAATCTGTTAATGAAGGGAGAGAGCGAGACGCATCAATACTGATACTTGACTTTCGAAACCGGGATAATACTGAAGCTCACTGCCTCACAGTTCTAAATGAATTCATTACATATTCAACATAATGTATGTTATACTAACAATCCCCATTTAAATCACGGTAGATTATTCTCACAACGCGCTGTTCTACCTTCCAGTCAATGTTATAAATGTAACAGTAACAGGAAAGGCATCGAACGCATCCGTTCCATGCGTGATTTTGATATAATTTTGATTCAGCACAAGAGTCTAGTCATTCCGAAACACCCTCTCTCCTCGGTATTCTGGAGGTTATACTTAAAAAAGCCGATGGAATAAATTTGCTAGAAAACCTGTAAGCTTAACATACGAATATTTGGTGAATTGTGCAACAAGCCTAAAAGGTTAGTCTACCTGCCCTCTGTAGGTGACCTACAGTACGCCACTAACATATATTTGTTAAATAGCTTACAGAAGTTAATTATTAATTACCTTTGTTTTTACTTGAAGTCTTTGCGGGCGTAGCTCATTGTCTGAACTGTGGCGAAAGCTTCAAGTAAGTTGGATAACAATGCAATTGCTATAGTGTCGTAATATAGTATAACATTGGATTATTCTTGTGGTCGAATAGCCTTTCAATTTAATCCTTTATAATTGGTAAGTATTTCTAATGAACCTTGAGTAAAAACTTCAAAACTAGTTTCGGCATCGTCATTTGTCTTACATAAGGTCGGATCACAATTTGGCGTCAACACGATGAGCTACTAGAAAACAGATAGGCATCATTCTCTAATGGGTTGTTGGTTCTTTTGAGCAGAATAATTTGCCTGTCCGACGTTCATATATAAGAGACACCTTTATCATTTACAATCGTATTTGTGATGAAGGCTTGTTCATCAACATTCAAAGGAATCTGCTGTTCTAGGTATGATAAGTTATAAGGAGTCATTTTTGTTATATTTCGGCAAAAAGTACATCTATAGCGCTTGGCTAGTTAGATATGGGCAACCGAAGTTTCTTGTGGTATTAGAAAAGAACAGATACCAAGTCACCGACGGACGGTCTTATTGATAGATGTTTTCCATTAATATATGTTAGTTCAATACGTCTCATGCACGTTAAACGTGTTTGATATTCGCCCTGTTATCGTCAATATCCGCCAAAAAAAGCATGCCAACTTCAACTAATTCTAATACTCTCTCGGAAACTTTTTCGCACAGGACAAAAAGCGAACGTTCATACAACTGAAATCGGGGATAGGAATCGGCGTTCTTTAGACATAGATAATGGTTGTGATTTTCTAAAGCTTATCCATTGTTTTAAATTAATATTAGTATTAGGTACACCGCCAGCTAGGATCGACGTATACTACGCAATTACGTTATATCGTCCGATCATTAGGTCGGTTTTTCGATGTCTGGGACGTCTTTACCGACCGTTCGTTTATACTGACTGGAAGTGCTGTGACGGCGGCTGCAAGCCTATTCAGTCGACTGCTTGGACCCGTGCCATAAGCGGCTCAGATTCGAAACGGTATAGCAGCTGCAATAACGACAGCGTCCTTGGGCCGCTAGCTCAGTACTTCTCCTTCTTCCTCTTCTTCTGCTGGCATTGTGGTGACGGCGTGTGTTGCTACTACGACAACTGTTCTTTCAGGCCTCTTATTATCGATAGAATGAGAACGGCAGCGGTGATTGGCTGCTAAAACAACAGCCCAAGAGCTACAACGGCGACCATCGTAACGACAACAGTCCGTCTCCTAAGAAGGCGGAGACGTGGTACCATGGTGGTGCGGTCCAGTCGACGTGGCCACGTTACCAGCTAACATTTGGTAAGGCGCCTCTCTTGTCATCTAGATCTTGGGTTTTGCCGTTGTCTCTGGCGCATTCGTGTCAGTTTTTGTAATATGTACCACGCTGGTCGATTTAGTTGTCTACATGCCCTGCCGCATATACACACCCATCGCCACAAGCTGCTCGTTCGTCTGCATACGAAAGCGATCTATCCCAGTCAGCTATTTACTTAAACCGTTCAACTTGATCACAGGACTGATAAAGTGTGCAGGAAGATATTGAAGTAATGCATCTAAACGAGCCAACCGGCAGTAGTTGTTACCGCTATTGCTAATATTGTGCCTTTGTGCGGTCGAGATCTCGTTACGATTTTTCACGATGCTGTCATAGATGGCCAAACTGACTGCTGTCATAAATGACACTTATTACAGCTCCTGCCCCCGAAATATACAATTATCAATATATCGCTAATTGCTAGAGCTAACAACTGAAAGTCTGGATCCTTTAACAACCTGAAGAAAAAATGATGGACGTTTTAATCTAACATAAAACGCAGAAAAGGAACCTTCCAAAACTTCGTACGATTAAATCTCCTATGTTTCGAAGTGCTCACGCAAAAGATGTTCTTAAAGATGATTAGTCAGCTGAGACTGACGAAAGATGAATTTAGTATCGACTAAGGAATTCCAGCTTTGAGGGGAGGAAATAAAAACAGTCTAGTTGTTGAACATAGCAATATTAGTTGTTTAGCATGAAAACTAGACATTAACAACAACGCTACCTTTGTATCGAAAAACTAATGTTTAGCTTGAAAAGACAATGTTTCGGTATGTTTCTTCCTGCACTTTTTGTACATCTAATAATAAAAGCGAATGAAGTCTTAAGAGGATTAAAAACAGACAGTTAACATTTGCAAATAGACAGAAGAAGATAGTTATGCATATTTTAGTGATATGGTGATATGGTTATTCTGTATACAATTATGCATCATTGTTACTGATCTGTGCTGTTTTGTTGTATTTAATAATGAAGATTACCGGTGAATACTACTAAAACATTTTTGTCCTATTTAAATGTAGGTAGAGTTCTTGCAATGTAACAGTATAACTCTCGTCGTAGATCTAACAAGCCAAAATTAATACTGCTAACCAGCGTTCGAGTATTTTTAGCAGCGTTATTAAGAAGTCATGCCGATGCATAAACCCACCCAATTTTCATCTTCGAATTGTGGGGCTAACTTTTGCAAAGGTTTTTAAACTTTTACTATAACTTTTTTTAAAAATCCTATTTCGGTCAGCCTTAATTCGTCGAAGATGACGTGCTAAATGTTAGATATAGATTTCCCATCTAGCTCTGGGTAGCCGCTTTCCTTTTGCTACGCGACAATCAGAATTAAAAATCTGACAAGTTCTTCACTTTTATGGCTTATGCGCATAGGGTCGTACCACCGTTATTTTTCGATTTCTAGAAGGTGTGGCTATTGTGTGGTGCAATAAATGGCGATGCGATTTCGTATAATCTACAGTTGTTTCAAATGATGAACGTTGGTTAAATTACCGTCGTTTGTTGTTTGGCCCACAAGTGTTTGCCTAAATTTTTGTTTTCCACTTTATCCGATTCACAAAACGATTCGGATCTTATTTCTCGAACTCTAAAAGGTTTATTGAATACCCTTTCTTGGTCCTGATAGCGATAAAAATGGGTAACTTAATGACTGATGTACTTGAGAAATATTTATTTTCATACGAGTTCTAAGGATAAACTCTAATACAATTCATTGACTTATTCCTAACACGAGAAAATGTTAGATCAGCATATCATGCGTGTAGACGCAATATACTTGATTTGCGTTATTCTGAAATAGTAACGAGACTAAGAAAGTAAACACTATAAATATCACAGTACCAAAGTTTTACGTAACGGAAAATGAGAAAAATGTATACAGCGTACTGGTCATGAGCATAAACGTATCTGTGTAGTATATGGTAGCAACATCTACGTATATAGTGACTACTGAGGTGAGGTTCACATAGGTTAATTTAATATAAATCATACGATCGTACTATTTTTACCATTTTGATAACATTATAGCATAATTTCCCCTATAACTATGCTTAAAAATGTTACAAATTTGTTATCGGCAATACGAACGTATTGCCAAAACATGGATGAGGAACTGAAGGTGTTGTCACTCTATCATCCATTTACTCTTTATTATTACATTAATACTGACACAAGAAAAAACGCATTATCTACATAATTTAAGATAAAGGCTAAGTTGAGTGATAATAACCATGTCAACTCCTGCAGAATATAGAGTATAAAATTGACTGCACGCAGACAGGCTTGCTTTAGCAGACATTTGCTTACATCCCAGAACACACACACCCAAAAAAAATGGTGTAATAATAACAATAAGCTTGGAGGGTAGAAATTTAAAAGCAGGATTGTCCTTTGACAAGTGAATAATTTTTTCGTGTCAAAACGATTGCAGGCACTGGTTTCGTTAACACAAAAGGAAATTTTCTGTGCAAAACTATCGACGTAGCGGAATTGTGACATTCCTATACAAAGGGAGGAGGCATATAGCTTATTTAGCTATTTCCTTATTGATTTTGACAGAAAATCACTGGTATTTTGTCGAATACTTAAACGATTGCATTGGGGCCATCGTGACTGTTGCAAAATAGCTACGGCTATAGTTATCTCTTTAACGGCTAGAACCACAATTCTCCTTCTATTCTGATTTTATATATTGCAATTTTGCATTAGGCATGTTACTCCAATCGGCGGGAAGTTTTTTTTAGTAACAATTGGAGAATACGAATAAATACTTAAGAAGCACTAGTTTAAGCTGAAGTGACAAGGCAGGAATCATCCAATAGACTCATCCAATCAATTTTAACTGTAGTCTGGTAGTTCATTCGGCACTGAATTTAATTGCAATAAGTAGCACCTTTTTCTTCTACGGCAGACGTAACACTTTCTTCATTACAAGTCTCCTGCCTTCCGTTTGTTCTAGTCAACGTTCTTTGCTGTCGTCTCGTCCAGTGGTATCGGTTTCAGGAAGCCAAATTCATTACGGGTGATAAATTCCTTATACTGTACGGCACGTATCATTTCATATTTTTTATGTTCAAAGAAAGAAGGAAAGAAAGAAAGAAAAGTTCAAAGAAACTTACCATAATGACTGATGCGTCAATGTATATAATTTTAATTCGTCCTTTTTTCGGCTCGACCTATGTATCCTTTTCTGCCGTTATTATAGCTTCTTGTCTTTCTCGGCCCACCTCACTCACCGTATACACCTCCAAAAAAGCAAAATTGAACACGCGTATCCTTGACGGCACACTTTTTAAGGCTACTTTTGCTTACAAATCTCGTATTGTATATTTTAGTTATGATAGTTCATTTAAAATTCACCCACAGTTGATTTATCACTAAACGGTAATAACTGTTCTTTAAACTACTTTTGGTCTTAACACTCACTTATAAACACGCGTACGTACACTATTCTATGCAAGGATATCAAATAAAATGTGACATGAGCTAAGTGCAGCGCTAATTGCAGTCCGTTGGTGGTTCAAGGGGAGTGAAGTCCTTCTTCTGCAGCAACAGGATGCCGGGTACGTTTCTCCCAGTTGTTCGTATTTGGTTGCCTTTTAGTCCTGTTGATTGTAAACAAGCTGAAGAAGTGAATACCACCGGATTAGGCAGAGCTCGTAGATGGCCACTGCCGTGTTGTTAGGTGCCTGTTATGCGAATTACAATGGTGACTCTACTCGGCTAAGATCAGTCCTGCACTTGCTCGTTGGTAGCAACACAGCTAGGGTTTCCAGCTATATTCGGACTGGTGCTGTGCTTGTATTCTTCCGTTACCGTGCGGCGTTCGGTAATGTTTTGCCCAAGAGCGAATAATGGCGACTGCTCGTGTAGGACTGCCGCCTATAGTATCGCTGGTATTACCCCTGCAGCGACCACAAGCGCCAGGATCCTGCAGACACCGGTCGACGAAGCAGCAAGGGGAGAGAAGTGAATCTGGTGTTGCCTTCTGCTCTATGCGCCCGTTCCCGTTGTTGCTGCAAGAGAATTTAGTGAGCAGCTAGCAGAGAGTTGCCTCCATTGCCGTAACCGGCAGCGCCAAAATCCCTCAGCCCTCTGTCATCCTTCTCAAACCTCTTCGTCTATATTTTCGTGCCTTGAACATTACAGACCCCCACCCATCACCTTCCTACCCCTGCTCCACCCATGTTCCTTCCCTTTTTCTTTCATTGGCCGCTATTGCAGGGATGACTGCTTGAAATATACCGGCAACGCAACAAAGCCTTGTATTAGTAATTCTACTACAAGTGACTGCTATGTGCTTCATATTTGCGACGAACGTAACTTGTACATGGTTAGATTAGTGGAGAGAGACTAAGCAATGTTCCTTGGCGATACTGGGCAGATTTTATCAGTAGGCTAAACCTAAGCTGCCATTTGCGTATTTCCTACCACACCTAGATCAGTAAGAGCGTAGGCACCAGAAGTTTTTTTTAAATAATTTGATGCTTTATAGATTGCAAATGATTTGATCAAAGCTTTTCAGAAGCTTGTTTTTGAGCACACCCATTACTTTAGGCCACTAGAAAGAAAAATTTTCCTGTAATACACATCGAGGGATTGTATAGCTGTCTTATAAGAATAATGTCAAAACACTGTTGGTGTGCTTCCGAATTTCTCATCACTGTTGGATTATGGTTTGAAATGTTTTCAAAACGCAGGAGTTGTCTAATGCAGAAGAGACTTTTTGCGTTCTTTTCTCTCTTTATTAATCGTCTCGAGTCTGTTCCAAAAGTTAATCTCATCTTTGCGGACTAGCCAGGCCAACGGTAAGTCTACCATTTCAGTTTAACACTGTACGGATGCGCTCACTTATCAGTTCGAACGAGTACGCATTCAATAGTAATTAAACCAATTCAACATTTTCGTTTCAACATTCAACAATAAAACATTTTATAAATAATCGGTTGAATAATCATGTAATAATTGAGTAGACAGCCTTGAGCGTTAAATACTCCCGCCAATTGGGGCGGTATCCGACAGCTCTCTTGTGGTAGCTGTTGCGATGACCAAATCAATAGCTACTGCAGCGCCACCGCTGCGTGGTTATGCGTTAATGGCCTGATAACCTCTTGTGTTTCTTAACAGGGAATCAATCGGGATAAAATTGTGAACTTTTTGATTGTGTGCCAGAAGAACACAACAAAGTTACCGGGATAATTTGTACAGTTGTACAATAAAAGGACACGCCCATAGGGCAAATATTGTAGAATAATGCCGCCGCCGAAGCGAATTCTTTGCAGACGTCTAGACGGACCAGAATAAACAATGACCGGCGATTGGAATCACTCCAGCGGTGGAAGGAAATGGTGTAGATGTGTTCTTCGTTAGCTCCGTCGTTAGGTACTCCTTCACACGCAACCACCTCTACGACCCTTGCTCGCTGTATCCCTATCTTAGGGTATAGCGCCCATAGCCTTATCGCTGAAAACCTTAACCGAATCCTCGACTATTCTCCTCCCGTGTCATTCTAACCCTACGCGATTCTGCAGCTACTTCGTCGTCCAGTTTCGCGAGCAGCTGTCGGTCCCTCAATCGCGCTTCAGGACATTCCGCCTCCATATGCCTCCATATGTCCCTCCAAGCCATATGCATAGTTTCCTCTCACGGTATGAGTTTAGCAAGAAAGCGCACCGAAGGGCAAATTGTCGGTTAAACTCTCTGTGCTACATGAAACGACAAAACGGGTATAATATAACATACCTACTAGTATGACGAAGTCCTTCCCATATAGAATGTTGTATTGTGACAGCGGTGAGGAAGGTGTACTTTACTATTTATTTTACATTCTGTAGGTATGCACGTTATGAACAGGAAAGTTTAAAAGTAATATAGAATCAAGAGCCAAGAATTCGCTACTCGTCAGGTAAATGTATATATTGCGTATTACATAACACAATTTGTCAGCTATAGAATATTATTATTATACATAGCCATAATACAAACTGAAGGAGTGCATACTTTAATTAACGAATAATTTATTTAGCCATCTTATGGATATCAGTGGAGCACTCAAGTTAACAAAAATTGGCGAGCAATTGTTGCAAATGGATTAATTCATGCTATCGATTGAGAATTGGCCGGTATCTGAGCGGCAACGATTAAGCAATATGAGCTGCGACTTGGGAGTCGTGAATATGGCTAATCGATACTTTACAATCCGCTGATATCAGTAGCGTAATTGCAGGCATCGGATCCGTTGTCATTTTGAATATTTACACACGATCAGGAAACCGTGTAAAAACGGACGTGTGGAAGAATATTAAGATAAAAAGAGAATCCTTATCTCTCGGGATTTCGCAAAATTCTCAGGCCCATTTCTGTGGGTTGTAAATTAAACAACTTACTTTGTTTTAAATTAAAGCAAAGGCCTCCGTATGCTAGGTATAGTGACAGGTGAGCATTGTAAATTATGAAAAGAGCCTTTGTGTTTAGATGACGATAAGGCTCAAAAAGAATGCTGCTCCTCCTATACGTTTCTGCTTGAAATTTGCCGATTTAGTCTTTAAAAGACTCTCTACAATTAAAAAACCCTATTTAAAAACCCTCTGCAATTACATATATTATAAGAGGTGTTTTGTACCATCTGTAGTAATATATTGGGAGCTCATAAAGTTCTCATTCAGCTTACATGCCTTGAGATGCCACGGCTCTTATGACGTCAACCAGGCAGGTGATTGAATGGCCGCTTATATCTCGTAAGTTCTCTGCAAAACTTTGAAATGGCAAGAATTAAAGACCTGCTAGTTCTGATAGCACTAGATCTGCTATAGTAGTCTTGGATGTAATCAACGATGTCCCTCTAAAACATTTTTCCCGGTATTGAAAGATGTCGGCCCCTAAATGGCCGTCAGGAGAGGGCATCACCTTTATGAGGTGGGATGGATAGTCCTTAAGGACTGAGAAAATACAGCGGGTAGTAGAGATAGTTCGATAAAATGGGAGAGAAGGCTACTATCAACGATGTCAATATTTTAACACAAAGAGAGATTTTTCATGTTGACGATTTTTTCCTTAGGTAAATTTCAGATGTTCAATAGGAAACTAAACCTGCATGGGTTTAGTTGCACAGAACGAGCACGTACGTGGAAAATAGGGAGGAGTTCTAAATTGCTGGAAGAATCTTCCAAGATTTCATTGCGAGCAGCTCAGGAAGTATAATATTCATTCATTGACTTTCTACGATAGCAAACCTGCTCCATATTGTCAAACTACTATCACTTAGTTTGTCACATAATGTGTGGGGTCTGTACCGAGCGCATTAAGATCCTCCCAAATCGATTTCCTTATTCGGATTTTTCGTTCACGCCGCTTCTCGTTGTATTCGTTTTCAGATGCCTTTAAAATAGATAAAATTCTCTCTAAGATGTAAGCTACTTGGATTGACCTTATGGTCTTGTCGAGAAGTGTCTCAATCTCGTGGTAGTTCTAACAACGGAGGAGCAATCCAGTCATTTAATTTAGTTTTTTAAGAGACTTATAACGGTACCGCTTTCCAATCTATCGTCTTGGCTGCATCATATATAATCTAACTGGTACCATACTCGACAAGAGATCGGGTCATTACCAACAGATTTTTAGCTGGAGCAACGGTGGTCAGAAAAGCGAGCACGAGCTACAGCAGAATTTGTATGCAAACTATTAATAAAGTTCACATATGAATGACCTGTGAAGCGCGACCTAAGAGTGTTATCTGTTCATATATAAGAAGAAATCTATACCACGCTGTCAAATAACCTAGTTAGCGCGTTACAGAAGAATCAACCAAGATTTCGGTATTGATGCCTCCTATTAGCAAGCCGAGTTTTCCCTTTTTTGCGAAAAGGAGGGCGATAGAGAGTGAGGAGAGAGACTATAAATGCAGTGAGACTCCCAAAGCGTTGACAGCATACGACCTCGTCAATGATGCTCTTATTAACGCCCGCCCCGGAGCATTTATCTGAGACATTCTCAAGCAAAAGGTAATTTGTACCACGTAACCTTAAATCAGGGCGAATACGTGACGTACTTATATAGTCGGAATGAATAATTTTACATCAATTGTCTAGTCTTTATTACAATGAACGTCAAATAGCGGGTCATGACCATAAAGTGAAAAAATCGCTTCCCGTTAGGTAGCGCGTCTCCGCTGCCCCGATGAGCGAAAAGTTATGAGCATTTTTACAGATAATATCGAAGGATTCATTTGAATACGACTTCGTTCAAAGTGGAGTGAATCTTCCGCTTCTGTTACTGAGTTTCTTATCCTCGTCTGATGCTTGTAACCGGTAGATTGATTATCACGGATATCATGCTCTCATTCTCTTAAACTTTCGCAACCTTTTTGGTTATAACATTTATCTATTGATATGTATTGGTATAAATTGGGCAATTTTCCTCCTGCATCAGCACATCAAATTCCTTAAAATATTATCGAAACAACTTTGACGTTGAATAGAATCGCTTTGACTGGGGCAATTGCCGGTTTATCAATATTTTCAATGAGCACTTCAAGGAATATAACATTACCATAAATCATAGTAATATCAATGACTCAACAAATTTGGTAATTTCATTATGTCTCGTCTGGGGTTCTAACATGAGAACCTTAGATTAATAGGCTACAGCAGTACATAGAACCAGTTACATGATGTCAATCAGCATTAAGCGGTGAAGGTAAACGATGCGTCCGTGGAATGCAATAGAATATGAGATGTAACAGATTTTACTGAAGGATTTACTGCACGTCGAATCTGTTGGTTTCATAGACAACAATATCATTGACATGAAGAGGAATACAAGCATGTACACTTATTGAAGATCGAGTAGGGCGGAGAAATAAAGAGGAAGAGATCCAGTTCTCTACAAGACCTAGGGCTTCTCAGTCCGTTTTCGCGACTTCGTTAGAAATTTGGCGTCGACTTTTACTTTCCAACTTTTACGAGCATTCACGGCCTATCTAAATATGTCTCCAAGATATAAGCAGATATGCTTTCTTATTCTCTTATGTAAAAAAACAATCGGCATTAGATTACTAGTTTATGGTAGCTATTCAGCAATAGGCATCTTTATATGAGTAATATTAGATAAAGAATAATGAATTGAGAATCATTAAATAGCACACTGTGTTTCCACTTGTTTTCCTAGTGTTTTTTTAAGATACTTTGCGAAAAAAGTATATAGCCATGTTTTTCATGGTAAGTAGAACTGTTCTTCAGCTTTGACCGAGAGAAGCTCTCCTTTAGCAGCTATATCGATCATTTTTAATTCTAGAATTAATTATGCAAACTCCCGCATGCGTTGTAGGATGGCTTCTAAACTGGGTTCCACGGACTTTTTTTAGTGCCTTTGTACTTCAACTATTCCTAACTTGTTGCCGTCTTAGAAGATCAAATAATGACTTTCCGATATGATGAAGTACTTTGGTTAGAACTGCCAGTGAGGATTGCCCAATAATGTGCCGTATAAAGGTTTTGGTGAGAATATGGTGGGTGCAGAACGAAAATACATGTGCCGTAACAGAAACTGTAGCCCTGACCGTCTAAATTTTTCAAAGCATCACGGATGGCAAGTGAACCTGAGCGGCAGCGACAAAACCACAAATCTCATTTTCGGTCTCCCTCAAGCTTAGCTAGCCGAAGAAAAGGTGTGACCGGGTTTTTTGTTACGTTGCTCATTAGGAGACTATATGAGTGTGCCGTTTTAATGTTCTATACCTCAACAGACCGTAGAATTTTTATGAGCCTTTGTTTAACTATGGAGGCCCTCCGATACTCAGAAAAACCCTGGTTATGTCAACGGCACCTGGGCGGCCTTTAGATACCTTCCTAACATGTGCAGTGCCAGTTGGACCGGTATCCAGCTGACCACCAACGTACCTCGCTTTTTTGCCGATCTAATAGTAAGTCTTGGAGGCTCAGCGTACTTCCTTCCCTCTTCTCTTCTTTCTGCCTGTAGGGCATAGTGCCTCTGCTTTGTCCGGCGCGAGTTTCAGCTTACTGTCTCCCATTCACTCAGTCACGGTGCACGAGGTTTCGTTGGCCTTCTCCTGCAAGGTCTTCTCATTGAATCCAGCAGAACCAAATTGCCCGCGTGAACGAGCGACTAGACGCCAGGCGGCGGGGGGATAGCTGAAACCCTGTTATAAGCTAGGTTTCAAAGAGTGGGGCGCAAGATAGATCCTTGGTGAACACCCGCTGTTACCCCGAATTCTTTATCATCCACTAAAAGGGACCGCTGGTTAAGATACGATGAGATTCTGTTTGGAGTTTAAGTATGTGCTTGGTGCTCGAACATCAAAGTCAGGAATGTTATTGACTGAAGGGCATCAAACTATCTCCGCCTTCTCGTCCCCATACCAGCTATACGTGCCTGTCTAGGCACTCAGCCAGGTCATGTGCTCCTCGGCTGTGGTTGATTAATTCGCAGGACCTCCCGCATATGGGTCATGCTGACCAGCACAAAGCAGATCTCCAACCGCGCAATTTTGGGCGCTGACATTTTCGTCGGAATGACATCTTCCCGAACTGCTCGGTGACATAGGTGAATACTACGGAGCCACGAGTCTGTTCCCCAGATAATGAACTCTACGAAGCGCCCTTTACTTCTTCAGATAGGCGTATGATAACGTCCCCCTCCTTATTCATTGTGATGGCTTTAACCTTAACTCCCAAGTTCTCCCAGCTTAATCTTTCCCTTTAACTCCTTTAAGGTGTTGGCAGATGCCTGTTCCTCTCCTATCATGACCGTTGTCCTCAGTTGGTATTTCATTTTCATCTCTTTCCGTGGAACACTTCGTGCAAAGCCTGAGTGGTGTCTCCTCCTCCGGCCTTAATTCTGCCAAGCTCAATCGCAAGGCGATCCTGTCAGCACCTTGTCAGCCTCTAATCGAAGGAAACACGCCGGATAGGCTCTGAATTACCCAAAACAACTCATCTCTGTTGCCACTCGTCTGTAATAATAATCCCTTTAGCCCTAATAGTCTGCTGGGAATAAATCTCATGATCAGCTATCCTATCGGCCTGGAGTAATACTGGCGGCATGCCAGCCGTAACAGATACAGCTGTGCATCGTTGACAATATGGGTTGCGATGTTTTCTCTGAGCCTATCAAAAGCTAGGCCCTCCTGTCCCACTCTTTCCGGCAGACGAGTGGCACCGGACTGCCGGTGCGGAAAGGACGGAGGCACCCCTTTTCGTCGCCTTGTTTGTAATCGTCTCGACAGACCCCTCCCCAATAAAAAAGATCGTTCAAAGGTAGTGTCCCCCGTCAGAACGTGAGAGACACTGGTAATAGCTGGTGTCGTGTCTGCGTCGTCATCCTACCTGGCTTTTCAATCACCCTCTCCCTTGAAAGTTTCTCCTGTTCGATGAGCCCTTTTTGCTCTCTAGTTGGTCTCCAGTTGCTCTGAATGAATTTCCCAGCATCCCCGGTGTTCTTCGTATTTTTCCCTGGCGGCCGAACGTGCTGCGTCCGTGTCCCCCCGGTCCCTTCCGAGGGGCTCGCCTCTCCCCGAAAACGTGCATTCCACCGACATCGAGTCTGCCAGAAGACGCTCCTTCCTATGTACCATAAAGTTTCCCTATAGATATACGAGTTTCCTGCCGCGGTCGGGGAGGAAGCATCAATGGTTTACAGGGGAAGAGGGCACCAATAGCTTTTTGGCCGTCCTTGTCCTCCCTTGTCCGTTGTGCCCTTCTTGTTTCCCCTACCACAAAAAGCTTAGTGCCTCCGAATCCATCAGGGTCAGTAAAGTCACCAGCAGGCAGAAACTCACCATTAATCTCACAAGAAAAACCGCACTTTCGAATAAAGGCGCCACTTAATAGATATGCGTCTCCAGTCGACGGTACCCAAACAACGACTCATTTTCGGGGATCTACTACCTCGAGTTTTACTTTTTATACATCGACGCCATCCATTATGCGGCTTGAACACAATTTAGTTGTCGAAACCTCGCATCAAGGTTCTGGAAAAAAATTAAGGATAGAAGAAGATAAGACGCGATTCTTTAACAAAATAACTATATTGTGGTATGCCATTAGCACAACACAATAATGGCGAGCATAAATAAAATATAAAAATAAATGAAAAACCTTATAAATAGGACGTAAGAAAGAAAAAGTAAAGGAACGAAATGGAACGTAAAAGTTCACCACGATCGTGGAGCGAATTTCTATCGGAAACCTTTCGGGTAATAAGTTGAGTTTATAGGGTTAATTGCCATCGTCGGTTTAAAACGTATAAACGCTGTACGCATGCCACCAGATCTTAATATCGATCCAAAAGAGTACACTACTATTACGAAGAATTATACTTCTATGGATCGAGATAAAGAACACTTTGTGAAGTGAAATCCCTTGGAGTTACATCTAGCGCCTCACTTAGATTTACATCTAACAGTTAAAGAGTCTCAAATTATGCCTGCCTTACGCTGTCGATTTCATTATTTGGCTTAAATTTTTTTCTAATATAACTGATGCTTTATTCAGACCGACGCAGACTTAACGACCTACCTGTAGGTCTAAATTATGGATAGCACAGAACGCTATTTGACATTACTGTGACGAAAGTGTAAACGAACTGTGATTGAATTAGTATTTGTTCAACGTTAGATCTCTATGCAAGCTTGAACCAAGTGTTCTTCCCGTTCTGTTATCCTGAGAGCGGGTACGCCTAAGAGTTTTTGCTTGATTACAATATAATTAATGCAATGTCTGATTCCGAGAGGTTCTTTGCTTTATGTACTAATAGATAGACTAACAATAAGGTTACTAATCTAGATTAAATGTGCAAGTACCTAAATGTTACGTATCACAGCGACGCTTAAAGAACGTCCTTACCCTTTCTTACAACCTCTTTCTTATAGCGATATTCGCGCGCGATTTAGTTGCCGATTGCCGACCTTTTTTTCCCGTTGCGTCGGTTTTTGTTGTTGTATTGTTGTGGTACGACGTTGTTTGAGGAGAGCCAAGGATCACTTCTGAAATCCTCCCGCATAGTCGCTACGCAGTGTGCTCAGCTATACTACGCTTTACTGGCGCTGGCTCCTTACTGTACTCTTGTTTCGACGAATCAACTGATTGAGAAAGCGCCGCCTGATGCTATTTGTGCCATATATATGACGAAATATAACAGTAGTTTAATAGTTCGTTGCATTTATACATCATGCGGAGTGCCATGCTATTAGAAAGTGTCCCATATGTACGCAGCCGTGAATTGAGTGAAATACATAATTAGTGATCGAACTACCGAGCTAAAATAACAACAGTGGCCTCAGGACTATTTTGAGCTCGGCTCCATTGTATTTTTTATAAACTAAATTTGTGCGAAAACCACGTAATGAGCTTTCCGCTATTGCCTTTACGCGTCTATATAAACACGTACTTTCATATTATATACACGGCTGTGAAAACTGTAAAAAAGAATATTTCATCAACTATGTAGGAGCGCAGGGCAATTCAAATTGTGAATAGAAGTTGCAATTTCTAGATCAAAAAGTACACAGGGCAGCAAAGGCGAAAGGATATAGAAAAAGAAGAGAAAATACAACCACAGGCGGGTACACGTGGTGCAACAAACTAAAGCATGGGCGTTCAAGGTCGCGTGCTAGTTTTACGATTTGAAGATGGATTCGCATACACTACTCGACAGGTATTCAATGGCTCTTCAGGTCGATGAGAGTTGTAAGACGGTCAGCTTGCAATATTAAGTAGATTGCAAGGTTATGTTAGTTTGTTTTTATGTAAGAGATCAGGTTGCATAAAAAAATTCAACTTCAATTTCAAATCCAAAGGAGGTCAGTAAGATTCTGGGCAATGTTTAAGTAATTTGAGTGTGTAGTGCCTCTATTTAATAACATTATCAGTCTATCAACCTATGATTTTAATACTAGCGTAAGCTTCTTGCGATTTAGAAAGTTAGTCAATGGCAGGCGCCACATTATGCCTGAACCCCAGGCAGCAGGGAGCCCCGCAAACAACACCAGAGTGTTGCTAACTCCGCGGAGCCAGTGAGCCAATAGAGACTCCCCCTCGACCTTGCTTGAAAGCCAAGGTTAATAGCCGCAGCCCTCGCATGGGCCAAGGTAGGCGTCCAGCCTTCAGAGCTGACTACCGGGATACCTTACACCTTGCCATACTGCCTGCTGCGGACGAATCTTTTGTTGAATATCCTGCTGATATCCAAGTACTAGAAGCTAGAACGTAGTTGGGCTGTCAGAGGTTCAAGTTCAAGCCTATTCTTAATTTTATTATTATTCTTATTATAAATTATCCACAGGAAGGCCATGTTGGGTAATTAGCATGGTACGGTGCCCTCATATGTACATGCTATGAAGAAACCCAAGGCATTGTTGCAACAGGCTGATTACGCATATGCGCCACTATATACTGCATTGAGCGTCTCGCGATTTCTGGACAAATGTCTATGAAAATAAATGAATTAGGCGTTCAATTTTGGTAACCTCAAAAGAAGTTACCGTTCGCTCGTTCTGCACCTAACTTTCTCTAAAACTTAAATGCACAGTATCAGAATGGCCTCTCGTACATCTTAAGTTTGTTCTGGAGTCAAAATCAGGTATAAATTGTAGAAACAGGCTAATTCTATCAATCTTACAATAAAATGCAACTCGCAAGGTACTGCGTCGCACGTTTAATAGACTCCACATGCTTTCTCATATATGGGCGCCAGACTTAACATTTAAAAATGGATTTCATAGTAAGCAAGGCCAACCATATAATCCGACTGATGTCTTGCAAATCAAGATTAAAATTCGAAAAAAGTTACGATACGGTATCGCTGTGGTAACGAAATCCGTTGCCAAGTTTATCGCGGGGATGGCGACATTATTTTGAATATACTCATTGAACTTCTCATGTGAACACAAGCTCATATATTTTTGTATTGAGGCGGTCACGTTGTTAGCAGCGCACTAGCAAAATATCGGGCCAATCCCAATCCGAATCAGATCTCTATCACTTGTCGCCTGGGGGTCCGTACAATTCAGGTCTTCGCGTAAAGTTTGCGCTGCACACCTGAATGAACCGCACTTTTTATGCTAAATATAAATATAGTAAAAAATCAAGGCCGATAGAAGATTCTTTGGGTGCTTTTCTAAAACCTTTATAAAACTGAAGGTATTATTTATTTTAACATGGAAGCTTTGATTGCTTCTTTGAAAGGGAAACCCTGCAAGTTTTTCTGGAAAGTTGGAGTCAAACGGAATTCATTAAGAGGCGAGTTTATAGTGAGTTACACACTAAAGAAGTAGTCTTGTAAATCAGTGAAGCCCCTTTTGTAGAGTATGCTTGGCCTACAGTACGCGGAAAGTGGTATCGTATGCAAGAGCTTTGGTTTCGCCATAATTTAGTTATATTACTGCTTCTTATAAAAATGAAAAGGCATGTAAGAAGTGTAACCAGTGTGTGCATATAGCGGAGAAATGCAAAAGCCCTTCAAAATGTATCAACTACACTAATTTCAAGCGCGTGAGATAAAAAAAAAGTGTTGGTTAAAAATCAGATCGTTAAAAACTGAAAACGATACGCCGCTGTGACAGAACAGAACTCGAACTTAGTCTTTAGATAACGATATTGATGCAACAAAAATTGAAAACCATAGGCTAATGAAGAAGTTATGGCAAATTCGGTGAGTATCTACGGCTAAACCGGCTTCCATAGCTTCCACTGTGTTAAATAATACAAACGATATTAATAAAAGACTCGATTGTACGTAACATAGTTAGAAAACACGGATTTACTTGAATGTGTATAGTTTCACTTGTTTCACCTGATCTAGAGGAAGTCTGGAAATACAATCTCAATTTGCTATATTCAAACCCTAGAGGGTGTGAAAAAAGCGATAATAATTATGCCTATTCAGCTTTAAACCTATATTTTTGCTCATTTCTTGGAAATGGAACACATACCAAGTTAAGCGTTTTTTGTACCTCATAGATTTCCTGATAAACCTACCTATCCTAAACAAAGTTACCTCAAAAACTTGTTTCAAACCCTTCCTACAACTGTTCGTAATAGTCGCTTTCAAAAATTCTTTAATTTCAAAGCAACGGGTGCATTTTAAATGAGGCCGTCTCATGACCATCGTTTTGGGGCTAAAACCGTTCATATTGTATTTAAGCCCTCAAGCTATTTAGAATGCTCTTCGGGCGTGAGGAGAAAGAAGATGTATCTATAGCTGCAGCCGCCACCAGGACTGTATAACACGAAGGTCCAAAATATAATGTCCAAAATGTGGTTTCAGGAGATGACTACGATCATGATAACTGATGATTATGGCGTCAATCGCCGCAACAGGCGCTACAGTGTTGATCCATCTGATCAATATGGCTAAGGTAGGCGCCAATTGCTGTGAGTTAGCCCTCAAACAAGCAACTTAGGCACTAACTCTTAGACATTTTTCTTGTTTACTGCTGAAGAATGGTGCCAACCATAATGCTTTTTGTGCTCTCGAGTTCAAATCATATGTTGTTATCGTATTATTCATTTCCCTGGCATAATATGCAATTCTGGTACTAATTGTACCGTCATAAATTCCGTACAATATTATACTTTCGTATTTTCTTGATGTCAATACTATACGTTTTTGTTGCACGTTAAAAGTTGGTCGCCCACCAGGTCATCTCTGAGGTCAAATTTTACTTTGATTAGATTTAATATTGCGGGAACTTATTATATTAAAGGGGGTGCTTGGTTGATGCTACTTTTTTCCTTTAGAATCAATCTTTTATAATATTAAATCCTGTAAATATCTGTGTCAGCTACCGTCACAATTACTCGTTACTGTTGCTGTAGTCGATCAGTTTGTCCCAAGGTTTGTTCTTCGCTCATTAGTATCCATTCTACTATTTTAATTCGTAGAAATGCCAGTTTGCATCTTAAACCAATAGCTCACATTTTGGTTAGAAAACTATGAAAGATACATAAAATGAACTTATTAAATATACTAAATTTAAACATTAACATATGAACAGTATGTGTCTTTAAGTGTCTTTAAGAAGGATTAATTTGAGATTCTCAGCTTTTAACCTCACACATACAGCAGGAAAATTCAAAATATTTGAAGTGGCTTTCATGTCAACTTAGGGTTCACTAACGTAGCAAGAAAAGCTACCTTTGTTTTATTGGCATGCAGCATGCACATTAAAGTAGTTGGTCTAATCGATAATGACAACCTTTTAAAAATCGTTTTCTTTCTGTTCCGACTCTCAGCGACCGTAAATTGTGTATAACCAACACCATTCACCTTACTGAGCAAAATGACGAGCCTCATTACTGATCACGCATTCACAATCATCATTGAGTTATGGTTCTGACTCATACTCTCATGAATTTATTGACGAATAAACAGACTTAAGTATAGACAACAATTCGATCACTAATATCTGCATTATTACCTATATTTATTACCGATCACGGCTGCCCCATCCATATAATATTTTCTTTAAATTATCTTTCTTAAGGTCTAGTTGTAAGCGACGAAAAACGCTGCTGAGCGGACATATCGCAATAAAAATTGGAGATAGTATGTGTGTTTTTTAGCAGTAATTCTCGTTTTCGTCACAGTTGTTTCGCGTCATTGCATTTTGTCTTACGGGAAAGCTTATTAATGACAACTGGAAAATGACACAGGAAACAATACTAAAAGAGGAACGTGCATGATACGTTGGTTATTTTACACAGCGGGTGTTGAATGCACGGCAATTTATTGATGAAATTGACTTTTTTCATCCTTAAGCCCATTGTATAATTTTACGATAAGATCGCGCCTAGATATACGAATATACTATATATTGCAATTCGACAAAATCAGATTGCGCTGCACAATTGAGTCAGCTTAACTATTTAAAGAGAATTTTACGCCCAAAATTATTATTTGTTAAAGAGATAGTGTAATTTACTGTTTTGACGCGCAACATGTCAGTAAATTTTATCTCCACGATCAAAGCATGTGTATTTTTTCCTTATGATGTGATTAAAAAAAAACTATTTAAAGTTTTTCTTCTCGAACTTTCGAACATAGACTCGCAAGAGCTCAGTGCGCAATGGTAAGATATTCAACAGCACAAATAAATACGCGATTCAAGAGCCCTTTTTGTGTGCTTATTTTTTTGTGCGCCCAGTCTATCTTAATGGATTTAAATTATTTTGACGTCAAGTAGTTTGAGTAAAAAGTAAAATTTGGTTTCAATTTTCTAGGCCTTACTTTGTTGAACGCTGGTAAACACGACCAGATACAACTCCTTGACAAAAAGTTAAATTTGTCAGTTGTAGAGTAGGATGCGTCCAAAGCTGCGCCCCTTTTTGTGTAGTAATGTTAGCAATGCATAAAAAGTTATAACATATTATGGCGTATAAAATTATTAAATGTTCTTTTTAAAGTAGGCTCGCATCCAAATGCAGGGCAAGCTAAAGCAGCACATCAAAATACAAAGTTCATTATAAAAATGTCCTGCATGCCGTCTATTAAGTAATAGCACGAACAATAGCGCATAATCTCGGACTATCTCCCATACACGATTTAAGTAGAAATACTCCGTACAATCTTGGTAAAGTATTAACTTTGAGATGTTTCCGGCGTACGAAAAAAATTGGTCATTGATTCGAAGCATTTATATAAAGCGAAATCAAAGTTACATGATTGAGCTAGTGCGACGCATGTTAAAGGTAATAGTGTTCCCTGATCGAAGGAAGGTATAACTTCAGAAACTGCTTCGTAAAGGAAATCATGCATCTGCGCCGGTAAGTTTCTACTTAGGTTCATGACACACTCAGGTCAAGTCGAATCAAAGCCACTAATAATGTGGCCAAACAATTGATGTGTTTAATAAATCTGCCAACGGAAAGAGGAGGGAAATCGGGACGACTGAAAATTCATCAAGGATGTTAAACAAAAAGATAGAGTATAAAAGAATACAAAAGTGAGAATTCGGACGCGAATGTTCCAGTTAAAACCGTTTTACATTGCATGGTTTTCTGAAAGCAATTCAGGGCCAAAAGGTATGATACATTCGTACCTTCCAGGCTCGTAGAACGTCTCACTGCTGGCACAAGTCCCAAATTATATAACTAGAAGTCCCGTCTGCTATTCAATTTAGTGATACTCAACATTGAAAGATGTTAGATGGACGCGTCTATGATGTTTCCCAATATACTGACCTGTATCTAGTATTTTCCAAATGTACATAACATCCTAAATCTAGAATTCAGTATAGAAGGTCAAACTATATATATATATATATATATATATATA
>MNPL01003028.1:0-49830 GCA_002081605.1 Tropilaelaps mercedesae
ATATATATATATATATATATATATATATATATATAAAGCGAAATATTGATCTCTATGATGATCTATACAAACAGAATTAACCCGCTTATAACTATAAAGATATTATCTCGCGTATGTGTGTCTTGTTATACTACCTGGCTTTGTTGTAATTTATAGTAAGTCTTTTATGCAAGAAATTTCTTCACAATAAAATGACCAACAAATAATATATTGGCATCATACGAATCGAAACTAACAGCTATATTTCGCATTAGTTTAATCAAATATGAAAGTATTCCAATTATATCAAAAGGTGCTTATCGATTATTATCCGATAAAACAATGTGTTAGAATTATTCATATATTGCTTAAAAAATAGGGCATCTCAAAAATTATTTTTAAATAATAATTCATTTCATAAAAAACTAACACACTGGAAGCTGAATCGCACGCAATTTAACACGAGTATTACAATTAACTCTGGCCCAAAGGCCGAAGTTGACGAATCGCCGATTTATTTTTTTATTTAGAGTCCCGCATCACAAGCATGAGCACTATTTGTTTCTTCAATTCTTATTGTGCTGTACACATATTATAGGAAGAAAAACAAAAGAAAGGCCACCAATTAGGTTACAAACATGGTTTGTATCGGGCTTGCTGCGAAGACGGTTAAGGAAATTGCGGAGCTTTCTTTCGGTAAGTATTTGCACATTCATGTTTGCAGGATCCGTATCATCTTCTCCTGCATCTGACAGGTTGAAACCTTCGTCGTCAGAACCTGCCTTAACGGCTGAAGTTCGGGGTTTGGCAATAACCTGAAATGGAATTGCATAGTTGCATTGTAATTCAAAACCGAACATATGTGCTTATAGATATACTTAAAAAAGAAATGCTTGTTATTCATAATTAATACCATTACTTTGTATTTTTAATTAGAAGCTTAACCCGATAACGTAGACGCATATGTGCACATGCCCACTTGTGGGCCCCCATTCTATTTTACTTCGTGAGTCGTATTCTAGGTTAATAATTATAAAGTAGAACGAACCTCGTTATCCGACTGCACATCTTCAATATCATCGTGGTCGTCTTCCATGTCTTCAGAATTAGACACTTCGTAGGAGCTCTCATCACTGATGTCAGCTTTATTTGAATGAGATAACACCAAAGAACCATGTCTCATAGACGTTCTCGTAGCCTGTTTTTTCTTTGAAGGTTCTTCTTGGCACTGTAGTAAGATTTATTTATTTGTATATGAAGTAAGTATACATTTACTTAGACGTTTTTAAAATTTTATTAGAAATATATAACATTTTAGGTACCTGTATATATATATATATATATATATATATAATTAAGGTTACATGCCAGGATATGACTACGACTACCAATAACCTTGACGTGGTTTATAGAATTTTCAACAGTTTTTTGTTTCTTAGCTCCTTTGACATCATTCCTCTGAGCGAGTCGTTTTTTAGAAGCATTCGTCGATAACCTCTTCTTTTTATCTTCAGTCCCCAACTTTTTGTTTTTAGACTGAAACAAAATTTCCGAAACTGAAACAAACTTCCCGTAAACGTATTGCGTTGTGTTTAAAACAAGCACTAAGGGTAAAAACAATCCTACTTTTTCTTAACGTTCTGCGCAAATTCGGTAGTATAACACAACTCGATCGACAATGTACGTGGAAATATTTGACCACTTAAAAGCATTGTTTTAATGAATGCAAATAGAATAACTAACTCTTCTGCAATAGCTTTACAGAATGTTAACCAGTGGTCTTATTTTCGGTACGCGACCAGTTTTAAATTGGTTAGCTCCGCGCCATAAGGGCATCTTGATTGAATTAGAGTGTTTATTGAAACTATGGGAAGAAGGTCAGGGTTCACAGAAAGGGTTAACTATGCTTCACTTCAGTCAGCTTGAAAGCTAAACTCAAAAATATGCAGTATGGCTGATAAATAACTCAAGTGCAAAACAAAATGGGATAGTCCAATAGAATTAGATATCGAGCAAGCACGGCTATAGAGGCATGCAGGATTATATAGAGGGGCGTATTAAATTAATGAAATGAAGATAATTTTGAAAATAAGGTCGTCTTCGATTGTAGACTCCGGATTACACATGTCATATTCAAAAATCCAAGGCATTTGAAGTAATTATAACATCTATACTTCAGAAATTTTATCTAAAACATGGAGGTTAAAAAAAATTCTTAGAAAATCCTTCTCAACCTACATAATGTTTATAAAAATTAAGTGTCTCAAAGACTAACGATGGACGCATCCACAGGGTTGTCCTAATTATCGCGCCGAAATAATCCAACAAGCATGTGTTAAATATAATGAAACGTCAGCGCCAATATTACCTTCGACTGTGCACAATTTCCGTTGGCTAAATCGTCGTCATCCGAACTAAATCCTCTCTGCATAAACTCCACCAATGACATTTGCGCCACCTGAGCATCCTTGTTTGTATCGAGTTTACCCAAACTAGAGGGACTGGTTTTACGTCTGCGAAATGCCTGCATATCTGAAACTATAGCTTGCACCAATTAAATAAAAAACTGCACAATTATTTGTGGTCCTCTCTACAGGATGTTTAACGACCGCTTCGTCTAAGCACGTGTATTTGATGTTTGTTTTGCACTGATTGCTGTGGCGAACACGAATTCACCAACTATTCTTCTTTTCGCCACTCGGTCATTCGAACTATGCGGCGCTGATTTCTTGCTACCGCCTTTAAATTTGCTAGAGTATGCCTCACCTTAAAGAGAAAACAGATTTTGATTTTACAAGATGCCGGTAAGTATAGGTACAGGAAATCTTGTAAACAAATCCCGCACATTTATACAGCTTTCATTGGTCGTATTGACGTATTCAAATATTCGGCGCCACTAATCTCAGTTCATTCTACTCGCCACAGTGTCAGCGGCATCAGAATTCCTAACAATGAACAACCGTCGGCGGTTATAACTGGCATGCTCGTGTATTTGAACTTGTGTCGGTTGCTAATCGACTGTGGTTGTAAACTGTAGCCGATTCCTTAAGTGAATGACTACTCGGAGATAGCTACCCGGCACGGGTGTGCGCTGTGCCTGGGTCCTGTGGCCTAAAGAATCTCGACGAGATGAACTGGTGTTTGCCCGCAGTCGGCGAGTACGCGGTGTTTTGGGCTGTGGACCGCGTTTGCAAGTACTATGTTGATAAAGACTACGACAAGCGGTTAGTCCCACCAATTTGATATAAGACGATTCTGCCCCATTAATCAAACGTTCACACCGACTTTTGATACAACACTCCATATTGTAATCAATATTTCATTCATGATCTAAATGCACACGTACTTTATTGTTCATGCTAAATAGCAATCTTTGACATAACTAGTTGTTTTCTGATGTGACCAGTTGTCGTCGTTTAACGAAAGGAACTGCTACAGAAAGGTATTGCATTATGGGTTTGAGGCCGATATTGCTATTCTGAGGCTAAACCCGCTAACATTACCGCGTTCACTCTTGGTTTTTGCTATATTGTTAAATGTATTAAATGTACATGTCTCCAAATATCATTGCTATGGCGTAGTACTATTAAGGAAGCCAAGCAATGTACTGACATTAGATTAAAATAGTATTTGCTTTCATAAACATATGCTGTGACCAGAGTTATTGGACCAATGTTAAAAAAAGCAATAACAAGTGATCGTCAGACAACAAATAACTAAATGAAGTGAAAACATACATTATGGTAATCATACGTAAAAACTTGTTTCTACTCTTATTAGCATGGCATGTGTTTGTAAGGTCTCAATAGAGTTATATTATATATATATATATATATATACTATCAAATCCATATTTTATAATGATTAACGCATTTAAAATGTCACCGTATTAAATATACAATCACTTTTACTAAACTAGTAATATGCGTCTAAATCCACAGGGAAAAGTTACGCCATGTTAATTTAAAAGTAACCCTCTCTTTTATTAGTTGAGAGATAGAGCTTGCTTTATGAAATTTTTATTCAAACGCTCTCTTTTAGGACTCAGAACGTATAAGACGAATTTCCTTGGAACCATTTTTTCTGTACGTTCTTTACAAGAATCTACCAAATTTTCAATATAGTTGTTGTAAAGCCTGACGTTAGGGAAATTTGAGAACGGGCGTACTGCGGTAACTGATTACATCTTAGACACTGAGAGTGGTGACGAACTATCTAACACGTAATTCGTATCATGACAAATGCACGCCCAGAAGTTATACCTAATCCACTAAACGGTATAAAAGCACGGTTCTTTCTATGTACGGTCTAAAAATACAGCAGCTTGTTTTACGGTAGCAGACATTATCATTAAGATGTACGTTGCTTTATACAAAGTATGTTTATACAAAGCAGCGTATCACAACTATCTACTGATGGTTAAGTGCATATTTACAAATACTTAACTAAATTTAAATCTAATTTAATAGTTTACTCTAAATTTTCGAAAATCATATCAGATAGAAAAAGCCCAGTAACTGATCGTATGGCTTTATACGGCTAGATAAGTAATTATTGAGTTTGATACCCGGTGAATTACATTTTAACATTCACATTGTCTATGCATTTAAATGTCATTGTGTCCCTGGTGCCACTAAAGACTTGGGAATTTTATTGGGATGGAATAATAAACGTTGTATGTACTTACACTCAGCATACAGAATGTATTTAGCTAAAATCTTAACACAAATTCAAGGAAATTTTTTGCCGTTGATTTCAAGATGATGTCATAGCATGATTATAGCTTAAAAAAATCTGCGCTTGCTATAGGTATCAGATCTGGCGTTCGGAATTCGAAATTTTGGTACTTCTTATCGTTGCGTGGTCTGCCTGTTTCCGTGCCATCCCATGGGTATGTCTGTTCTTAACCCTGTTAACGTGGCTGGCTTCGGTACCCAACGAAGGACACAAGATACTGTTTGAAGGACGTGTTTTGCTCCTCGGACCAGTCATTAAAAAAGCGGTTAGTTGTTGTTTCACATTGTCTTGAATGAATAAAAAATTTAGGCCTCAAATGAGTAAGGTTTAAGCTTTACTAAAGTGACGACTATGTCTATGAATGTTCGGTTTTATAAAAAGAGGCTTTTTGAAAATTCAACCATCTGTAACCTGTTTATGAGATCTATTTTCATCTTACTTTAATGAGACTAACGACCCAAGACCCTGCTTTCTTACGGAATATATAGTGGGATAGTTTTCTTACTCCACATAATTCGTACAGCCGTTGGAGATTTGGCCAAATTTTGTTTTATCAGCGGTTACCAGTATAAAAATATATGTTTTTCAGTTCAACAATACGTTACGGCACTACAGAAATCTTCGTGACGGTGCACCGGGAGCTTCTGAGAATGCTTCACTTATCGAACGGATCATCTTTTCTTTTTGCCTTCTTCTATGCCGTTTGCGTGAAGGTTTAATCCAACTGCGCATACCACTTGTCACAATACGCGAGCGCATTGGTCTCTACTGGCGAGAGATGGTCGAAAACTACCGTAACATGGAGTTAGAGGTAAATAGCAGTCACCGATATGAACAGTTCAGTCTAGCTAATAATAATTCACAGAAGCGATTTCGAAAGCTAGCTGTGAACGAAGGGAAAACAGCTTTTGTTCGACTAGAGACTGTGTAAAGGATTACCCGCGAATTTGTTTAGTAGTTGAGTCTCTTAATGGCTTTATAAGAAGCGTTTGGCATGAGGAAGAGCTCCGTAATTTTCTGCGACTATGAACTATAAGTGGAAAAGGGGTGAGTTTTCGCACATACAACAAGAAGCAGTTATGGAAGTGAAATTGAGGCTTGGATGCTCTCACGTACTCTAAGCTGGTTTTCCGACGCATTAGTTCTACACAAGTCCACTTTTTGAAAGAAATACTATGTTTTGATACTGCGTCAAACACTCTTGAGTCAGTGCCTATTTCGCCAAAAACAACCGTTCTGATTAACATAGGTGTAGCTTTTTTCTTTGATTAATTTCACTCAGTTGACTGCTTTTTGCGCAAGAACATCCTTAAAAATAAAAGATCCACGCTTGTAAAAGAAAGTTCGTTTGGCGGCATGTTGTTAGTCACCCGTTGAAAATCCACCAAATAAACAAAAGAGTGCTGCTCAATATTAAGTGACGCGATTTATATGGTATGCAGAGTTAAAATCTCACATTGGTATTAGATCAAGATTGGGGAGTAATTCGTAGAACTACATTAAAAAACTGTTTTTATAGAGCAAAACTAAGAAGTGCCAGAACCATCAGATATCAATTAAATTCAGACAGGTTTCGGTTAGCATCTGAATAAAAAATTAAACTAATTTTAATTCCAATTCTACACGGCCATGTTTCGTGTGCGTTAAAGTCGTCGTTGTCGAACTTTGTTGGTGTATAAAATGTCAAATGTTAGGTAAAACATGACGTAAGTTTCACTTAATGTATAATTTCTGTGTATGCATCTAGGAAATCAGGTGCGTCGAAACTAATAGGAAATTAAAATGAAAGTCAACAGGAGCGACTAATACGTAATTTATATGTAATCATATTACCGGTGTAGATCAAATCACAGACTAAACTGAGGTTTGTGGTGTTTTCACTCCCGTACGTGATGCAGAAGGTTCCGGATTGTTTTAAGTTTTCAGTCCGAACAGAAACCTGGCAAAGTTTAATAGTCTGTTTTCTATTTTTATAATTTGAGTTTGGTTTAACTAGATGAATGTTTGAACAAATTTTAACGATGTTTTGAATCACGAACTGTTAGCAGTCTTAATTACAGCATATTATTATAGCTTTAAAGTGTAAACGAGTTCAGGTTCGTGTTATATAAAGGTGGATAATGATAGTGCACTGGCCTACCACTGTATATGAACTCACGTGTTTGCTTAACCCAGCGGAACGGTGTTGGCATCCATGTGGTAATCCCTATGCTAGTTTATAAATGAACCGTTTATAATTGTTGTTGATAGGTTATGTGAACTGTATTATATGATATGCGTGTTGTTCCAACGTGTCCGCACTATTTTTTCCACTCCATATTGTTCCATTACATTTCAATCCACATCACCTCACTACATCTACTACCGGGGTACCGATACGGCGCTCTACTTCCTGAATTACATACATACTCGGGGCTACTCTGCTGTTACAGCAACAGCGAGAACGCCAGCAAAGCATGGGAGGGACGATGTGATGATAATCATGAGATCAGACTCAATGAGGGGCCTGACTTCAGATCACCAGAGCGTTCGTCATTTCTACCGAAGCAGAAGCACATACAGTAAAAAGTGTAAGTTCTTCTTCTAATCGAGCTTTGATCGAAGCGGCTCTGATGAATAAACACAACCGAGTCACGTATTTTTTGTCACCACCAATAACTTACCTTGGTTTTGCACACATTGCGCACAAACGACGCCAGGAGCCGTTGAACAGCTTCATGCTTGAGTTCTTGCGAATTTCCTATGGGCACATCAAAAACTTCGTGCGTGTGTGTAGGTCTTTTCACTTTGCTAACTACGAGGTAGTTATTAATCATTTGATCACTAGTGGGAAGTTGTTGCAGTATTTTCATAACGAAAAATACAATTAAAAATTACCGACATGCAATAAAATACATCCGCTCCATTGAATCAACAATCAAGGCGGCAGTTCACCTACAACTGCTAATAATAGCGAATTCCGCAAAAAATTTATTTCAGGCCGCCATTCGGGGTAACCTCCATCCCGTTTTAGCTTGAGTATGGAACCATTTTTTACAACATTTCATTTTTCATTTGTATATTAATGGGTATGCAATCGTTACAGGCACGCCTCCCTGTTAAGTTCGCACCTTATTCTTGACGCGTTCAAAATCTGTACATCACATAGTTCATCCTTTTCCTTCTAACAAAAGATACATTATTCTGTTGAGACGATGATTCACTTTGCCAGCAACAGCTAAGGCAGCCATTGTACCTCGGTGCTGCCTCCTTTTGATCCTTTTTAGCGAAAAGTTACCATAGCCACACTGTATGCTATTGTTTGAAACCACTGAAAAAAGTCCATGACGCCATAGTACGCCAGAAATTTTTGAACTCTCAGAAGACATAGTATTACTGCCAGTTTAGTTATAATGTATTGTAATTAGTGAGATTTTAAGTGACGTAGAGCTACTGAGCCTGAACAGACGGCTTACTGTGTGCGTTCCAAAAGCGCTACTAACAATATGCTTTTATGTGCCTGATTGCGCTGTTGTCGTTCTATTCTGTTTGTTATGCCTTTGCCTACCGCGTGTATGATGTTGTACCTGAATTTAACCGTTCGGTCGATGGTTTATAGACACCCCATCAGAGTTTCGCGGCAACCCATAAAAGCGTGTCATTTGACGCTTCCCCGACCGTCTTCACGTTTTCACCACCTCAGATGTCTTCAACACCCAACAACAACGCTGTCGCCCAGAACAAGCACGAATCACAAGCGACTTTACAAATTAGCAACGGAATATTCGCAACACCATCTCAAGCACAACCACCACCCCGCAGAACCTCGCTCAGGAGGCAAGTTAAAGGTGCATCTTAAACAAGACTTGTGAGGATACCCTGAATGTTCAATTTTTGCGTTACTCTCCACTTGACAAATTCGACTAACAACGACTTCTGCAAAGCTCTGCAAAAGCTTTCCATAATTCTCCACGTTCACTCTAATATTCCCTTCGGAGATGTTAAATAAAGATGATTAATAATTCTTGCGACAACATTAATGATTCAAGGTAGAACCCTTATAACCGCCAACGATGTAGCAAAGAAGATATAGCAACGAAAGGCGGCCGACCTCGCTATATATATACGCATAAATCTGCGGACTTCATCATATAGCGGTGGTGTTTAATGGTAGACAGCAATATGAAGGGAAGAAGGATGACAACGCCGATCCTGGCTGTTACTCCACTTTAATGTTTTATTTGAGCTCTTGAATGAAAGAGCTTCCATTTTCTTCTTTAAACCTGCTTAAATAGAGAGGAAATATATGCACTAAAATTCTAACTAGCCCTGATGCAAAGCTTCAGAAGGTGGTTGCAAATTTTTCATTTGTTTGTCCTTCTGCTTTTTTATTTGTTGGCGTTGCAAGTTGCTTTAAAGGAAGACCAATTTATTTCGTTGAGGGCTGCCTTCTAGAGTTTTTCTTTATTTTTACCTCACCCTATTTAGCCTACCGTGACCGTCGTGGCGAACGTTTAGCATATGTTGCAAACTTGTGCTATTGAAAAATTTTACCAGTCAGGATGATCACCCGTCCACATGTGCCTCAGCTCTGTGAATGAGTGGATGTTTTTACTTACCACTTGCCGTATACAGATACTACCAATCGTCATGACTGTGTAAAATGAACCCTTCTAGTATGTTGTGTAGAAGAATAAAGACTATGAAAGTCTTTGTATTGTAGCATACCTTTGAGATACAGTATTACATATTAGTGTAATTCTAACCGGTGTGTATAATTGCGATTTTGTTAGCACGAGTTAAATCAATGTTGTAATATTCACTATACACGTCAGGCACTAAAACGAAGCCCAGAGTGACTCTGAATAAAGAAAAGCGTTCGCAAATTGTTAAAAATCAGACGAGTACTGCAAGTTTCAGAATAGCTATTAATTTTATTAGTGAAAATTTAAATATTGAAATTGTCTAAAATCTGTTGGTACCTACCTTAGTTTTAGGCAAACAGCGCGTGCGCAATTCAGTCGTGGATAATACGCGAAGTACTACGCCAGATGATTTAAATAGAATACTGATTAATTAAAGAAAGAACTGAATGATATTAATATATAATATTTTGACTTCGGGAATGTATAGTTTTTTTATTGTTAAAAAGCAATATTTGATAGCTATAGCTAAGTTCTCAGTTACTGATATACACTGATGTGCGCTATAAGACATTGTCAATACTTTGTGGCCGACTGTAATCGCGAAGATAGACAATGGATATAATTACGGTTTTATGAGGTCATAACACAGATGGAATCATGATGGATACTTTAGCTTTATAATTTATGCACTCCCCTAACGAATATCCAGAATTGTAAAAAAGCTATATAAGTTGCTGCTCAAATATCAAGTAATTTTAGGGAGTAAATATGCATTATATTTTTTAAAGGGACATTGATCAAGGGAAAAATATTATTCTTAGTAAGCTCCATTATCTTCTGTGTAATGCATCGTTACGTTTCAGCTAACAAACCCTTATAACGGCGCGGGCGTCAATACGAAACGACAAATCTCTTTGTATTCATGTCTAACCTGTGAAAACATTTGTCCAGTGCAGATATTATAAATACAAGTTTTCAAGTGGAGTTCAGTTCGGTTGTGCTTGACTACGACAATCAGGATCATTTGTAAACTGACCCCGAGTTGTGAGACAAGTCAGCGAATCCCATGAATTTTAAAGGACTAAAAGATTCAGTATGGCTATGGTCTTTCGATAATGTTCGCTGAAAATAATACGAATATTCATTAATGGTGTTATTAATTACTAATTAAAAATAACCATATTGAATGTTTAATCATCCGTTGCTATTCTGCGGAAAACAAATTGGCAGAGATGTGCCAATTTATGGTTGCTTCTGGTCACCATTAATACTCTTATCATCATCGTCACCCAGTGTTAAGGATATTTTTGTAGCAGTGTTTCTTTTACTAATTTTGAAGTGCTGGAACTGATCACTTATTTATCAACCGTCATTTTTAGTCTGTCATTGCAGTGACACTACATATGTGTATAATATAATTAATGTTATGTTTATACTGAGCGGAAGTGTTTTCATTTAATCTATCAAGGCTAAATAGACAAGCCTGTAGTAATGCCTGTCATTGTTCACAAAGTCTTTAGGAAAGCATGTTTTAAAGATGTTAGTACTGGTTTTCTTTAAAATTCGAATGAAAAGTGATATTTGTATTAATAATAATAATTCCTTGCTATTTGTGACTATCTTAATGAATGTAACTAATTACTACACGTTGTAGAACGTTTAATACAATTTTCAGCGTAGCTGTGGTTTTGAAGAATTTCGATAAGGAAAACTTAGTAGAATAACTTTGAAGTTGACAATACTTATTATATTAAGTAATATAGTGCCATTGCAGTTTACATCAAATGATTTTATACAATGGGTTTCCTCTCAGGGCCATTGATATGCCATAAGTTTTTGAGAATTTAGTCGTTGGTATTTCCGGCTGTTATCGTGCGAGCATTTAATAACCCGCTTCTGTCGTCGTTAATTGCTGGAGGTCGAATTTTTGCTGTTGCACCTTTTCTTTGGCTACCCGTAAAACAACTGCCACTGAATAAACTAATAAAACACCATTGGCCTTAATTTGTGAAGGTATCACATTTATAACCACATCTTCATTTTTTGCGCAACAACATCTGTCTGGTGCCATAATTGGAGATTAGAATTATTTCTATTCAAACACTAGTAAGGCAGGCACGCCCATGGAACCTACAATTCCCAGGCAGTAGGGCAGTTGCATTTTAATGTATGCGAAATGACCTGACCCCGTCTATAATTTAATTGGAGATTTTTATGGGCCACAACATGTATTTATGTATTGGCCACAACGTGTATGAAGGTAAATAACTGTATAAGCCTTGATAATTGCATACATATACCTGACGAATATATGCGCTTACAAGGCTTGCTAATACGTAAACTGAATTATTAACCTTCACTGAAATTCCTGCTCCAACCGAATTTCCAGAATTGACAGTGAGTTTGATCACTTTCCCCATTTATTGCTTTAATCGCCAATCCGACTATTGGCTACTCCAATGGCTCGTGGAGTTTGGCTAGTTGGTTGGTTTTATTTGCCCTAATTCTGGCCATTTCGTTAACGGCCAAGGCAGTCTTGTTATGGGGCCGTTTGCGCGAGAATGCGAAATTTCTGGTAGTTATATGGGAAAAAATATAGAAGTAAAATTGACTGTTGTGCTTATATAAGTGATCTGGTTTACGCTGTAAATCTGCGTTCTCTGAATTTTTGCATGAAATTTTTCAAGATTTTCGTACAACGTATAATAGTTGAGATCGTATGAGATTACGTAAACTGGGGCCCACGAAGTCAACGTTCCTTTTTATGACATCAAAGCCAACATCCAACATTACCAAATTAATTGCAAAATATAAGAAAATACGTTGATACTTATTTAATACATCAGATGGATTGTGAATTAGAAAACATTACTTTGTTTTTGTTACTTCAATGTCAGTAAGCGATTGTCATGGAATTTTTTATAGCAAGCAATGCGAAAATATATTCTTTAAATATATTGATACGGATATTAATAAGATTACAGTTAAAAAATACATTCTTAATATGATAGTTATATCAATAATACTGCCAGATGATTCACCAGGAATAAATGCAAATGAGGAAGTGTTCGTTCCATTGGCCGTAAATAGACAGCTTCAATTAGCAGATAATATTTCGTAACTACAATTAGCGCACTTTAACGCATTTCGATTCTTATTTTTAGTTTTGTGTATGCGCCTGTAAAGGGAGTGAGAAGGCGCGATGAAATCGGGTGTCTTTTCACACTTCTTTCGCCACACGCTCTCATTTTCTGCTGTGTTGACGTCTGCTGTTTTCTATTTACCCTCTTTCGAGACAGAAATCGAATATACGCGTGCAATTTTTAGAGTTATCAATAAATTACATGGCTTTTAAGGTTCCTTTGTAGGCTCTGTATGTGCTCGTCTCTCAAATAATCGTGCGTATCGAACTGAAATGAAGGTGCTGGGTGGACTGATCATATTTAAACTGATGTGATTCAACCTAGAATCAAGTGAATTTCGTTTCTCGTGTCCCTAAGGATGGCACTATTTTCCCCATGAAGCCAGCTGGTTTACAGTTCGAAACTAGCGAGACGCCGTTATCGGTTCGGCGTATCGAGTGTTGCTGTTAGGCATGTGTTAACGCGCTATTAGTGTTCCAGGTTACCTCCTCAATGTGAATGACTCCATTTCATAACAAGTGAAATGGGTTTGTAGGTTACAACGGCGCTGTTGGGTGAGGAGGCGGTAAAATTGGAGAGATGCATCTAGCGATCATATTCGTCACATCTTCTACTCGCCGAAGTTGCGTCTTCGGTTCGGGTTCGTCGCGAATCTTTGGCTCTCTGTTGCTGACACATTTGGTTCCCTTCAGAGCTGCAAACAGCGTTCGCACCACTGGGGGAATTCGCCAGACAGAGCCTTCACAATTAAAAGAAAACGCAAGACGATTACTAACAGAACCGACATCTGCGGTACGCTCTCCTTACGGGTGGAAGTATCGCGGTCCAACAAATGTTATTTGGAGGTTTTTTACTATATACCCAATACAAAGGGTTGACCGATGCTGCTGGAGGCTATTTAATAGCTCTTATTTAAACGCCAGTCGATCTACGTTAACGTTAGCTAGGGTGCAACGATTCAGTCATTGCGCCAACATTAAGGATACGAATTACTTGATTACCAGTAGTGGTGTCCGTCAAGCAACAAATTGTTTGCGAGTGCAAAGCCGTGTGGAGAGTGTAGCGACAGAGAGTGTAACAAATTCAACAGAGAATTCCCTCAGCGAGTGTAATTTGAGTGGTTCAGGTATAAGTTACCATAAAGTCAAAAGTAACAATCCTCTGCCAGTTTGTGGATGTCCAAGTGCTAATACAGCCATCGCAGGCCCGTGCATTTATGGAAAAAGTAGGATTTCAGTTGCACTAACTGACTTGCCTGCTAGAATTGGTTCAAACGTATACCGTCACATAAGCGGCAACCTGATGGAGCAGCCGACGCTGTTGGAGTTTTTCAGACAGGCAAATGGTGACCAAAGACTCCAAGTGACAAGTGGTTCACATCCGATCATTGACACGGCGTTTGGAAAACTGCTTGATTCACTCATGGCTATTGACGATCCCAGGCTAAAAGATTTTGTTGACTGGCTTCGCCAGGTGATCGAGTACAATGTGCCTGAAGGCAAACGAAACCGTCTTGTGGCTGTCATGCTTGCCTATCAGTCGCTGGAAAAAGGAAGTATGACAGAAGAGAAATTGGAAAAGGCTGCCCTACTTGGTTGGTGCGTTGAGCTATTGCAAGCATATTTTCTGATTTGTGATGACATTATGGATAACAGTCTAACTCGGCGGGGAAAAACGTGTTGGTATCTCATAGAAGGAGTCCAAATGATAGCAATCAACGATGCTATACTTTGCGAGACGGCCATCTACCGTACACTAAAAGCGTTTTTTCGTAATCATCCAAACTACCTTGATCTGCTGGAGCTGTTTCACGAAGTATCCTTCCAAACTTCTTCGGGCCAGTGTCTCGACATGTTGTCCGAACGATATGGGGGCCATTACGTTGAGGAGCGCTACAACGCTATTGTGCTCTATAAAACAGCTTTCTATTCATTTTCATTGCCTATCCGGTTGGGGATGTACCTAGCGGGCATCGCGGATCAAAGCAGCCACAAAAAAGCCGAAGCTCTTGCGCTGCGAATTGGACACATTTTTCAGGTCCAGGACGATTTTCTTGACTGTTATGGTGTCCCCGAAATAATCGGAAAGGTCGGTACGGACATCGTTGATGCTAAATGCTCGTGGCTGATCGTGAAGGCACTGCAGATTGCGACTCCAGATCAGAAGAAAATACTGTTGGAAAACTATGGGAAAGGCAAACCTGGCGGACCCGAGGAAGCGGCAGTGAAGAAACTCTACGACGACCTAGACATGGCCGAAGTTTTTCGAGAAGCCGAAGAACAGGCGTTTGCCGGTATCAGAGATGAGGTAACAGAGCTCCAAACGACAGCGGATAGCACTGTGCTTAATACCGATATTTTTAAGCTCCTTGCTAGTAAAATATACCGAAGAGATAAGTAAATTAAATGTTGAAGTTTAAATACAGCAATTTTGCAACTCACAGTAAACCACAATTTAAGGCCGTTAACTCAGATTGTCGACGTTAATAGCCCGACGACTTTCACCGATCAGTATAGCTTTTGCCCTCAAGCGTGCCACGGATAGTGGAATAGTGAAAATTTAAAATCCAGGCTAATCCTGCGTATCGTGATACTGCTTTTACGTACGAATGAGTCACAGGTTTTCCTATACATGGATAGATCTATAAAGATATGTACCAAAAACTAAAACTATGAATTCACAGGCATTTTTTTATGTCATTTAATATTTTATATTTATTTAGAGAATTTTTCGTCCTTAGCCGTGTTACTTCTGGATCGCATACTTTTTTGACTCTGTGCATATTTTATAGGAATAGTTATTTGATAATTCGTTTCATGGACAGTAGACTATATATGGTTAGTCACTTGGATTCTAAACGGCGGCACTGGCTATACCTTCGTAATAGAACCTAAATAATTACCCGGAGCAAGAAAATAACTGCAAAGTCGAAGTAATGGGGATATGGAAAAATGGTACTGACCGGACACAGGCGTAGTTCGGTAGTCACATACAAACGCGAACTGGGATGGGAAGCAAGCCGTCGGCCATATGTCTAAATGAAGCTAGAGGCTTCATCTGTATACGAGACAACAACAGGGAAAAACTACTACTAGTACGAGAAATGTCTTATCGAGTATTCGTTGTAGTAATGTTAAAATAATTCCTTTTTCAAATGAATCAAACGAAACTAGTATTGATATTTGTTGGATTAATGACACCAATGTGGACAGAGTAGAACGTAAAGTGACTGATAAATGTCTAGATTTGTCTCGATACTCTCAGTACGCTGTTGTACATGTCATTATATTGAAGTAATTGCTGTGAAATATGATCGTTCGTAAAGAAGTTCCTTGCTATTATTCGAATATCATAAAACAAATAAAGGTGAATATCGCGTTTTGCCCAAAGCAGAGACCAATTACGATGTCATTAATTCCATTAGCGAATTTTATTAGCGAAATTCTATTAGCGAAGATAATAATAGATTGTCGAGGTGAAGATCAATCCAAGGATTGTAGGAAATACTTCTGGAATGATCTAAAGAGTTGAAAAACGGAAAAGTGAGACATATTCTATTATTATTGTTTGCTATCGTAATCACAGATAAACTTTAGAGACCCAATTATAATAACCCAGCGCCGTTTAATTATTTACCAATGAGCAAGAGATAATAGAGGTGAAATGGATCCATTTTTTTCTATATATGTAGTATAAGTGTCAGCACGCCGTTCTTGTGTCAGACGCAAAATTTGGGTTCTCACTCTTTGCGTTTAATTAACTCGTAGCTACAAAAGTGCGAGCATTTGCAAAAAAATTGTAATAAATTGCTTTTAGTTGAGTTCCAAATGCAGTAGGATGCGGAAGCGTTATATCGATCGTGTATCAAATGAACTAGATTCCGATCTAAAAATATGGTGTACAGGAAGTACACTGTTACTTCAATACTTTACAATACTAGTCCTTAGAATATTCGAAAATATATTAGCAGGTATGTTTCAACAGGAAACAGCTTTTGTAAATCTTAGGCTCTTAAATGTACTTAAATTTAGATAGCTATTATTCATACGTAGCTGGTTAATCTGTGTTGCATAAAAACTGTTCAATACACCAATTTTTTGAGGATCACCAAGTCTTCAATACATTAAGTCTATGGGAATCATTAGGTTTAAATATCTTCACTGATTTCCGTATTGCTTCGTGCAACCCTGGATATATAAAATACGACCTGGTTTAACCTGGTTTAAAATACGAAGAGTATGTTGCATTAAATTGCAAAGAGTATGTATCTCACAAGATCAATAAATCCTGCTGAGAAACAGCAATTAGTTATGAATTATCAGTTTTGTATGATAGCGATACTGGTGTTTAAATAAATGTTAGTGATAGTATGCATTGTTACGGCAAAATTAAGGGTTCACAGTTTGAGTCCACTGCTAAAACGCTTGGGTGTCCCTTTCAAATTGCATTACCGCCTTAGTTTGAGGAAAAAGAATTAGTCTAAATCTTATGGAGTCATGACTATCAGCACATGATGTACTCACATGTGCAAATAGAAGCTGTATCATGTGCATGGTCATGTGGGTTGTTGAGCAGCGTTGGTCAATAACGCACAATCGGGCTCGTGGACTAAGCAACGACCAAAAGTTTGATGTTAAATGCGAGCGTTGTTGCAGTTATAAACTGAGGTCAATGATACCAGCTAGACTTTGGTGTCACTGATAAAGGTTAGATTTTTTTCAAAATGACAGCTTGAGGTTAAACAGTCCATGATTGTAAAAGTATTGATATCTGCTTAAAGCATTCTGAGTTGAGTGGCAAAGGATTTAAACTGTAATGGAATTACAAAAAACTGAACATCATGTAATCTTGTGATTCATTGTAGAATCCATACAGCGAAGCGTTTCGGAAATGCACATTACATATATGGTTTACACGAAATTATTCGGTAAATCCTAGAGGATCTTATATTGTAGTAGACGCAACTTCATCAACATAATGACCTTAACTAAATTTGAATTTAGATAACTTCAAAGCCTGTGTGCACTCCCTGTTTGGAGGGAGACTGGAGGTTTAAGATTACAATCGGCAGAGGGATCACTTTTCACAACGAGGAGCTGGGTCATCCGCTAAAACCATGCAGGAGGGCAATCATTTACTATGTTATAATGATCAGGATTAATACGCCAATGTACAAACGACATAATAGTCAACGGTATTATATGATCACTGTTTGCGGTAGCAAATGAAGTAGTCTTATTATGATAGCAGAAAAACATATTTTCTGAATAAACCATTTTATCTGTATTAGTGTAAAACATAAAGGCACTATACAATATAGGCAAAATAAATAAAAACAGGTATTTGGGTTCTCTGCAAAGAATGCATAGATTTAAACGTTTGGAGTTTATCTTGTAAAACCTGCTATTTGTAGGAGTATGAGGTGACCTAAATCTGGCCTGGTGAGCCCCAAAGCGTCATAGCTTGGCTTGACTGGAAACGCCTTTAGCGGTGTCAGCACCAATATCTGCGCTACGTCCTACTGGTTCCTGCGTGCCTGCGCGAAGTATCTAAAGCGAAAAAGTATGTTTAGAATGTAAAATGCTTTGAAGGATATTTAAGCGTACAGATTTAAATGAAGAAAATTTGCTACTTAAAAACGCGCAGATGCTCCTGTGACTCTTAAGTCTAAAACATGTGCCGAGGTCACACAGTCTTGGTGTGAACAAAAGGTCGGAAGTTTTTTCTAGACGATCAGCTTTAAAATATGTAGAACACGGCTTAGTTGTCAAAACTGTTGAAGTTAATGGTCAAGTGTCAATAGCGATAAAAAAAATAGTCTTATTCAAAAATCAACCAAGAATGTACTATCCGCACAAAAATTATCTTCGACGGTGAGTACAATTAGGAAATACGTGATGGTCAACGGTTCATCCGAATACGGCAGATTCCACTGTAGATCATCTTGTTAAACGCCCGTAAGAAACTGCAATAACCTCTAAAGATATGTATTCTAATTAAACCACTGGGTTTGCTTTAGGTAAGTACAAGGTTAAATAATTCTCCCAAATAGGTTTATATCTATTATTTCTCATTCTTACCTCTCTCTCATGTCTTCAACAAATGTTATTTTACTTTCCCTTCTCTAGATCTCGACAGACATTTAGAAATGTACTAAATGCAGTGGAATACAGTGTAGTAAATGGAAACAGCAATCCAACTTTATTGGCGCTGTAATCGTACCAAAATTCTATTCTGTATTGTGACTAATTATTTCCAATTAAGTAGTTTTAATAAACTATGATTTGTTTAATATATTCTCTAGGTCCGAAACATACAAGAATATATATCTAAGTATAGTACCTGAAGGAATTGTCCGTGAGGGGGTGTTTGAAAACGTCCTATTTTCTCTGAGGGTCGTGTGAATAGAAATGCTGTCACTGACCCGAGTTGTGGTCCGTAGAACTTCAATAATTTTGATAAGTTCTCCATGGGATGGAAGAAGCATGAGTGATAGAAGACTACTACGAGAAACCAGTAGCTTGTTGTACAAGTGAAGGAATTCTTCGTGGAAAACACAGAGAGCGCAGCGTCATCATTTGCTAAACTTTTGAAGCTTGAAGCCAGAATGAAATCTCAAGAATTTATTGGCTAGATCATTGCGTTATTTGCCTCACGATGTATTTAACGTACTATTAGTACGCCGCGTATATTTTGAGAAGCATTTATATTCATTACCTTGCGTTTAAACTTAACTATTTACATGAATCGCAAATTAAAATGAAAAAAAAAATTAAGTACTTTGCGTGCGCCTTGCGACCGGAGAAGACACGTCGTTGCACAGGTTCGGTCCCAGACATTGCACGTTTACATTTATGGACTATCTCACGAAGTAATGCAAAAAGCGGCTAACAGCTGTTGGTCTACCCTAAAAATATTAGGTCTCAGGTTAGACCGACCGCATCACAAGCTTAAAATATCAGTATAGTATCTAAATAAAAATGTATAATTTCTCTACTTTGTATATAAGTACCTAAGACGTTACGCACATCTTTTGCCTATATTTTAGCCTAGTGAACTACTAACAAGTGCTACTAATAAGTCATAATCAGTTTCACTAAACTATCGCAAAATTAGCCCAGCTTACGTTTATTATTTAGTAATTTTGCGCCTATTAAACTATTTGGGGTTCCTATAGGTTTTAAGCAGGGAACAGCGTTCGCATTATTTTATGCTCACCAACTGGGATTCTATAGACAACACACACTAGACCGCTAACGTGTACCAATAATGTTAGGATTATTAAAGGTATATTTAGCCAAACTTTGCTTCGGGATCGGTCCACTTTTCTCGCTGATACTGATGCATAATTTCACTGACAGAGCACTGTTATAAATGGAAACTTAATCCAGAATTTGATGATTGCGAACACTTAGAATGTCTAATTTTATATAGTAAACTGGACAAATTATATTCAAGTACTTTAATAACAAATAATCTGTTCAAAAACAGCTTTCGATTAGGTACATTCGACCACCAGCACACATGCCGCCAGTCCGTTTTGGGTCATGTAATAAATTGAAGGTTAATTACTGAAGATTAGAAATTTGAATGTGTATTCCGGGATACTTTCGTGATAATGATATGAATAGTCAGCTCAAAATCAATCCAAAGTTAACGTTTTTCATCAGTTTATGTTTTTCTTCATTTTCCGCTTTTTTACTTTCTGCGACTACTCCTCACAATAACTTTCGTTTTTCTAGATAAAATATTCCTAATACCTGACTTTACATTCAGGAAAATTAACTTTAAATATCTTTACATCGAATAATGCCTGTTAAACGGAAGCTTGAATACCTGCGGAATCAGTACATTTAGAAAAATACTAGATTTGATGCCTCAACTTTATAAGGTGGATCGGGACGAAACGAAACTCCTCGTGATTTTTTTACGTAGATCACAAAGTTACACGCGCTAGACTCGCAGCACTGAGCTCTGCACATTGCGCCGTCTGGCGTATTTCAGAAGATGACTGGCCAAGAGAAGAAAATATCATGCATTAATTCACTCCGAGGTCCTTTCTCTCAGTTCTTACTTCTCCTAGTTGTTCTCTGCTTCCGATCTTCCTTTTTCTTAGGAGAGGTGTTTGTGATGTTCGATCGCGTTATTAGATGTGAGCCAAATTTCTCTTTCTTTCTACCTTTTTCACACACTACCAGCCCTTTCTGAGAATCTAACCGCGCACATGTTTTAGCGATTTCAATATTCTGGGTTATATTCTATCAGTATCTATAGACAAATATATGACTCCACGGGACAGAAAATAAGAACCATTGCATAGAACAAATGATATTATTTTAAGTGATTCATTTTTCAGAACATTTAATTGAGGCTAATGCAGTTACTTTCGCATTCGGAGTTAAAACAAGATTTCTGTAATTATAGAATTTCAAGTTAAAATGTTGAGATTAAATAAAAAGGTGAAAATATCAGTCCATATTACTGATATAAACATTTTGTTACCGAATAGAAACACCATCCTCCTATTTGACTTACATTTACGCTCATGAGATTGTTTGCGGCCTTTGATGAACAGGTTGCAAGATATTTTAAACTCACGTTATAAAATATTATTCAACAACAGTGTCCATAAGTGAATAGATATATTTTTTCGGGTGAGAGTTTGAAAAATTAAAGAATAATCGATAGTATTGATTTAAGAGGTAAGTTCAAATAAATGCTTGCATGTACATTAACATTCTTTACTGCAGATGGGGTGAATTAGGTTCCTACGAATCTACATCGTCTACACATCGCCTGCGTTCACAGTTTCCCGAATAATTGACTAAACGAAAGGTGCCATATCAGAATTAATAAAATCAGCATCACAATATGGCGCAACTAAGGAAGACCTCACCAAGAATGTCGCGTAGTTACAATGATGCATCATGAAGACAATAAAGGTATTTTCTTCAACTTATTTGATTCAGTGGCTGAAATATTTAGCTTCATTACTCTTCTATTAGGCCTTGACCTGCGATGCAAAGGCGCTTAGTTAAATATGCTTAGGGTACAGAATTTAAGTATTAAAGTTGGTTAAACCTAACAGCATGGTGTTTTGGACTTGATGATTCAACGAACTTCAAGGAATTATTATACTTCAGTTTGACTTCGAATCCCGGATTTATATGAAGATATGTAGTAATTTCGAACACGCACATGCATAATTGTATTTTGATACAATGGTAATAATTTATGCATATAAACGATACGCAATATAAAGCCATATAACAACACACTAAGATCCAGAATCTCAAATTTGCGTTTCTGTTGTCAATGAGAATTTTTTGCGATGCCGCTTATTTCACATTATCTTGATTATGATCATACACTTCCTTTCTCCATAATAATAATAATAATAATACTAATAATAATAATAATAATAATAATAATAATAATAATAATAATAATAATAATAATAAATATTATTTTCATTATTATCTATTATCACATCACCTGGAAAGGCTTCTATGTTGTCATTGTTACTTCCGATAGATGAAAGCGTAACCGGGGTGCATTGAGCTCACTAATATTTTACGTTTGTCCTTTCGGTTACACTCAAGCTTAATTCGAGCGCTTTTCATTGATAAGACTTTTGTAGTGAGAATCAGGCAGTAGTTATTTATGTTATCACAAGTGTGGTATAATGATATAATACGTAGTTATACCGGTCTTTTAACTACTTTTTAAACTAGACGAATTTGACAAATGATTGTCTAATATATTATAGAGGTAGTGCCTTTATTCGAACGCCCTAAGGGCTTCTGAACGAAATCTAGGTGGTGCAATTTCGTTAATAATTGTGCTGTATATAAAATTTAACATTGAGTCTTGAAAATTGTCATGGGAGTCAATAGCAAATTAAATTACTATAAAAATCATAATTTTATTGACTATAGCATATTTAAAATAAATCAGATTTGAGTAATGAATAGCAATGCGCTGGCCAATGTTTTATTCATTATATTTAAAAAGGTACGCCACACGAGTTTGCAAGTGGTCTGGAGTCAATTCATTTGGAATTTGTTTTAATGTTTGAGGTTCTTCGGTCAGTATTTAGAGGCTACTTTTTGAAGGAGCATCGAATTAGGCCTACATAATCATCAGACCAACTTCAAATTGCTTAAAAGCTTTCCTGAGTAATCTTAGCTGTTTGAGGTCTTTAGTGTGAACATTTTTTCGGTGCCTTTCTACGTGAGAATCTTCTCCATGAAACTCTTAACGCCAACTGCTAACGGTTGTTTTACAGAGAAACAGAGTCGAAGGATTCGTTTAGCCTCGTCATCAGTCAGAAACAAAATTTGGTAATGTGTCGCTGATTTTTGCAACTATATGATACTGTTTATATTAGGTCTATTGCCATAGGTTTTAATAGCAGAGTGTCGATAATTTTTCATCCGAAAAATTTTAAGGAATCCGAATATTGACGAAATTCTGTTTTCTAGTGATGCATAATTTACAAGCCCTCGACAACTGGCCGCTTTCGTTGGATCAACCTATTGGTGTTCTTACAATAACTAATACATACTTATTAAGCTATGTATACTGAGACATAAAAATATAAACGGTTTTTGCCATTATTACTTGAGAGAAATCCACAGGAACATTATTATTTAACGTTCGTACATGCTTTAGGTATAAAGTGCTATGACGATAATAGGACTATCAATTGTAAGATGAATGATTATTATCATTTGGTTGTAAAGGGTCTTCATCAGCAAAGGATTCCATAGAGAAGGGGCACAGAAGATCTCGGCTAACATAATATCGCAGATTTTGTTCTTTAATATCCATGCTATTAAACTGAGTAAATAGGTACGAATTACAAGTGATTAAGCCTTTACTTTTCATATATTTTATCGTTCTTGTTGGAATGTGGTCGTCAAGACAGAAATACTTTTTTCTCTAGATATCTACGCACCCCTACACTTCCTAGTCAGCTATATGACACATCATCACTTTTCAACGAATGTCAAAACATGAATTAACATCGGGAGGAACTGAACTCGATTTTTTTCGAACAGGGAAGTTGGCTCGTCATTATATCTTCTGCTAACGGTTTATTAGGACGGCGACCTTTACTGATGTTAGGTCCGTCTGACGGCAGTATTTGGTTACGCACAGAAGGAAATGCAAAACTTGTGGAAAATTGTTTGTCGATTCTACAAGTGCTTGTTTTACTTTTATTAAGTAAGTTATTATATTGCGTCAGAATCTTTCGTAGTGCAATTTCTGTAATTCATCAAACTATGACATTGTTTGTTTTGTGGAGGTGTGAATGCTTCGAGTCCGACCAAAATAAATCCATTAGCATCCAAGGGACAAGGATCTCAAGTTGAAATGATCAGACATCCCTCCTAGAACTGATTCCCGTATCTTACAACAAAAGTGTGCAAAACCAAAAATGGCGTTCGCATGGTCGATCTCTTCTGTTGATTTGCGAAGATAAATTTAAACTGACAGGTCTCATGAGTAATCGAAGGTTTAGCATTTGGAGTCGTTCCATTCAGAGAATTTACGAACAAACGCTTACGAATTACACCTTGAGTTTCCGCTCGTTCAGGTAGTCGCTCATGTTGAGTGATACAGTAAACAGGTCGTCACCGGACGTTTACAACACTGGCGGATACCCATCTAAAAGGGAATTTAAATGGGATCACAGAGTTCGAACATAGCTGTTATTTGAGGTGATTAGCAGACTTTGTTTGCACACATTACTATAACCTTTGTCTACATAATTGATCAGCGCCAACCAATTGTTTAAAAAACGGCGTCATTATCAGGTCAATTTGCTACCAGTAAAACGACCAAAGCTTTGTTAGCTGTAAGACTAAGTCCTCGCTGCTATTGTTTTTAATGTTGTTAACGTTGTTGGTTATGCAGCATCACCTCGTCCCTTAGCGACCGACCATCCGATGCTTACTCCGCCATCAACAGAGCTTACTCCACGAGCCACGCTCCGCTCAGTTAGTCCCGAACTCGTTCTTTTCTTTTCGGTTTTTAGCTTGCTTTTGAATTTGAATTATTTATCCAGAAGAGAGCTTGACTCTATAGATTATTAGAGAAGTAACAGAGGTAAGCATAAACTTGAGCGGCCACCCTGAGCTATTGGATTTGCCATTACGTTCTTTCCATCTCCGAGCTAGATATGCAAATAAAGGTTTGTTCACTGAGCCTCTTCTCAATGTAGTTCTTGTGGCTATTGTCTTGTTTATATGCTTCACGTCACAACATTGTATTATACAATGTACCTATACTGGATCTTTGCTGGCTGTGCAGGGGCCAATCCATCATTATCTACGGGATGAATAATAAAGACAATTTGACATATAACGGTATAATAGTAATTATAATTTCATCCTCACGGTTCAATTTTTTATTTTTACCCTTTTTCGTATTTTACATCTTCTTTATACGACAGTTATTACTCCAGGAAGTTAGTTTTCCTTCCAACAAGAAGTCACTTTTCTTAGTCATGAGCATTTCTTAGTTTCTTCATACATGATATAGACTGTTTGACTTAGGAATGGATTTTGTAGGTATAACTAAATCAACGTAGACTAGATAATTAAGCTGATTGACATCTATCATACACATATAAAGTGTACTCCCGAATGAATGATGAATAATGATTATATGGTAATCTCCTGATAAGGGTGGTACTAGTAAGTAAATCATATCAAGCGGCATAAAAGCCTTGCGATTATCTCGAGCGGGGCCGCCTGACAGTCTACCCTTGTTGTGACATAAAAATACTGAATGCTAACACAAAACAACAACTATAATCACAGCAATTCATTCAAGCAGGTTACGAAGCCGCAACGAAGGTACAATCCAGGCTTTACAAAATAGTGGTTTTATTTACTTGCTATTTTTGTCGTCTTAGTATTATATCTAAAAAGCTAAACAGAATAAACACTAACTAGAATTCCTAAACATCAATATTTACGCTCGTATCACTAACAGATATCATGAAGAGCTGGAAATATGCTGAAATGACTAAATGACAATTATGACTAGTTATTAACAATAATTGAATTTTGTACAACATTAATTAGTTAATAGCACGCTAATTTTTACCTACTTCGTTTTCTAAATTGAGAGCATACATTATTGTAGTGTACGTGGAATTTTCAGGCCAATACATCGGAGGAAATTTCTTAATTTTATTTTTTCTTCGTGCTACACTTTTCTAAAAGGTTGTTGGACTGCGTGCCGGCGTCTAGTAGATTTTTCGACGGTCACTGATTTTTGTTTGGTTCGGTTGATAGATCTATTTCGAGCATTGCAAAGAAATTAAATCAACAACGAAACGGGGGTACCACGTCGTAATCAAAGCCAATTATCGCTTGAAGATTCGCATATGTATAATTCTAAAATGTTTGCTTACTTTATATTGTGATACTGACGTGGCACTAACGATTATTTTTGAGTCATACTCGGACAAAAAACACAACATAGTTGGGCCAATTTATAGCTTAGGAACGGATATTGTGATTAAGCCTATTTATTGTTATTGCAGGGGTTGTAGCGAGCGACATTAAGTGCACATATGACACTTTTAAATCTCCGATAAGTGACTCATTAACAACGTCAATCGTTTATCCTGCCAGTGGTCTACTAACGTTGATTTACAACTTGACCTCTCGGAAAGCAACTGGCGGAATCAGCAGAAAACGTCTTTCATTGGAAAAAAGTTGCGCTATAAGGTTTCAATCTTGTTTTCCCATTAGTTGGTAATACTGCGATGGCAAGGATTGATTCGAACAGCACATATTTAATACTGGTAACGTTTTTAACTTTAATAATCTAAATAATTCTTGATGATAATGGTAATTGTGATGATGTGAAAACCTGTAACTATTGTTGTTATCAGAGAGTGAAAGGATCGTCGAGCAATTTGATGTATAGATTGAAGATGATTGGACTCATTCTACCGGAATAGCGTCTTGCATAGCTTCACCTGTGCAGAACAAAGAAACAGGCCATATCATTAGGCAAACATTGCTACTTGGATAGCTAGTAAAAGGTCTACAAAAGTGCACTCAACTTCTGCTTTTAAGAGAGTGAGCCAATGAGCGAATAATAAAAAAAATTCGAGAAGCTTGCGCAAGCAAGGTTTCGAGTTAGCTGATTGTAACTTGACTTTTTGAATGTTTTTTGTAGGCTCTCGACCCTTTCCAGTAACGCCGTGCCACAATGTGCCATGTACATGTTCAGTCGATGTGTATTTAGCTTCACTTTAGCACTTCTATTAGAGTGGCGATTCGTGACGCTACATCGTGCACTGCAGTCTTCTCTTTACAAACTACCTATCAGGTTTCGTAGTGTTGTGACACGCGTCAATTGTAATTCTGAGCACCATGTAACCAAATAGGCTATACCGCCTTTGAATTACCAGACGTAAGTACGGAAATGTCTTGCATAAAAATGCATAACCTACTTGAATGTGCACTCACATTCTGTGCTAGGCAATAACGCTAAAGAATATAATGTTCGCAAGTTTGTTGTATTATCCATCCTTAACTTTTAACAATGTATTTGTTCACCAATGCCTTTTTCTGTTTTTTTACCTCTCCATCGATGCAGGAAGCTTCGAGCTCGATATAGTGGAGTGGGTTGCCCCAGGCTACATGGTTGTCTTTCTCAGCGTAATATTTAGCTTGAAGATCGAAATTGAATAGTCCGTGGTCGCCAAGCTGTCACAATTAATAGAAGTATGCTGGTTAACGTTAAGAGATTACTATTATCCCTGCTTTTCTCACAATTACAATCGAATGATTTTAAAATTAACTACCACGCTTAGGAGCATTCTCAAACTAGGGTAAAATGAATCGTATGTACCATATCTACCGCATCTTAAATAAAACCGCATCTTAAATAAAACATCTGACCGGTAAATATCCAATAGAAGAGTTCGAGTTAAATTTAAATTCAGGAGGCGATATGTGGTTGTGAACTTACGTCGAAAAAAAGGTGTATCTTGTCTCGGTTACCGTTTTTGCTGGTCTGTTTTGCTTTCGTATCAAAGTAGGTAACATATGTGATGCTTTCGATGTCTCGAGACTTCTCTGACGGTACCTTCACATCACCCATGATTTCCATACGTCTGAGAATGGCCAACGGAAATTAGTATGAAGATGAATTCAAAAATTGTGATAATTCGAAAGCAATTATTTAGGCATGCCATACCTGTTGTGGTATATTGAAAGCAAATGTTTAGCCGCATCGTATACGTCGACTACTTCATTTACTTTACAATAACTAACGAAGTCGGTGCATTCGTTTGTAAAGCTTGATTTTGGCCTGAAATGCAGTACACCCATGTGGAGCTATCCGTTACCGAGGATTCTATTTATCGTGTACCAAGTAGGATCAAAACCTATTCGTGGCTTTAGAGTATACACCTGATGAGCAATAAAAGTTTCGCTGACATTACAGAGTGTTTTGCAAATAGAGTTAATGGCAAATGCATCGACCGACCTTAGCGATCAAGCATGCACAGGAACCGCCTCATTTAGCATATAGACATTGTCGCCGTACGCCATATATATATATATATATATATATAAATTCCTGCACCGGTCAATCATAGCACGTGGAAAATTGCGCATACGCGAAGCAATAGAAACAAAGCAATTCAATATATATAAAGGCAAGCCCACAAAGGTTTTTAAAGGAAGGTAGCAGAGAAAGAGAAAGGCCGATCCAACACAATTTAAGTGATTATTACCCCATTTTATAGGTGACTCGAGTAACTAACGACCAGGTTGTTTTTGATCTAAGTCGCTTATTGATTCTATCGACATTAGTTAATTCAAGGCGGATATAAACTCTGCAAAGTAGGTGGGAAACTCTTAATGCTCACTGGCACCTAATATCGTCTTAAGACCTTGGGCGCTTGCTCGCAGTGGCAACGTCTTGTTGCAACCTTGGTGACCGACTGGATAAACATACGTTTTCTCATAAAGATATTAAGTTCAAGTACCGTGAAGACGCCCCTACCTATTTCATAGGTTATTTTTGCTGAGCACCAGTGTATGCAAATTTTGTGTTTCAAATGATCTCGATTTGCTAAGGACCATTGAGCTTCTAATGAGTTGCTTTATGTTTTGCTGCGTAAGTTAATGATCAGAACTTAGACAAAATACGATTGATAGTATAACTGATTTCAAAGCTTAAATCAACTCTGTAGAAAGAGAAAGTCACCATTTATACTTACTCGATGCGAACGACCGGTCGAAAGATGATGCTTAATTCATACGAAGAGTTCACGTTGAGTTTAATGGTTGTGTCCAAATCAAAACGCGAGCCATCTCCCTGAAAAAGAGATAAATTTGTTTCTCAGTATCTATTGTCCTTCAACGTAGCCAATCCAGAGCTGTCTAGATTGAGACAGCTCATAGATACGCCTGAATTCATGTCAGCTTGTGGCTCTGCTTCGGACCATCTAAAGACTGCACCTTAACTGCAGGCTGCCTTAACGAGGCTAAAGTTTCTAACGTGCGTTGCTGACCTAATTTAGTAAATTTCAGCGTACAAAGCTGTCCGCTAGGTGGGTTTCAAGTACGCGGATAGCAAAGAAATATAGGGAAGTTGATAACTCTGAAAAATGTAAAAAACTAAGTTAACCGGTCACAAACACTGTTTGCCTGGCAAACCATATAATATGTTGATTTGGTTGCTGCTAAAGTTTGATTTTGCCACTTGGATATCTTCAAAAAGGCACCTGACTTCACGAAAGACATATCGATTAATTTACGTGTCTAAGAACGATGTCTCGTTTTGTTGATGATTTGGCTGTCTAAATAATAAAAAAATTATTTTATCCTAGTTCTTTTAAATATCGTGTTAATGATGATTCAGGCGCGCAACCCCAACTTGAACCACCACAATTACATGACCTTTTGTTGTAAATTGAGGTATAACATTAAACTCTATTTGCCACTACGGACCCACAAGAACGAGTTCCATTTTTAGAACAGGTTAATGAAAGTTAAAGTTAATGAAAAAGCACACGTGAGGTAATTCACAAAAGTGTTTAAGGAGCTGAGTGTATACGTGATACCCCATCTGGGCTCCTAACTCCAGTCCGATTATTCAACAGTCTTTCCATAAGCTGTATTTGTTTAATCTAAATGCCGATTCCAAGCGATTGGAGAGGTATAGAATTATCATATTAAAGCGAACACATACAAAGCAGCACTCAAACTCGTTTTAATCAGAAAAACAACGCGAAGTTCAACATACAGTTTGTTTGGTACCTTGTATCTGGGATGACTAAACATGATGCCCGAACCGTCCGCCTCAGTCACTTTTTTTAAGGTCACTGTTCCTCTAATGACCTCCGTTTTCCACGAAGCCAATGCACCTTGTCCACTCGGCATTCTGAACAGGCTTTCCCTTTAAGGCTCTATTTCATTAAGAATAACGATATATTTTCGATCATGACAAAAACCGCAGTTTTAACAAAGAGCGCAATTGATCGTTAGTTTAAAAACGTTGGGATAGCACCTGTCTGCCTAATCAAAATAGGCTGACGAAAAACTTCTGCTTTAAAATTTGCACTTGTGCCCGCATAGATTACGTACCTTCGTTCGGCTCTGGTTTACTTACCTATGTCACATTTTGATCATGCGTGTACAGTAATTCTTTAAGCTTTTTTTATACCGTCAACTCAACAATATGAGCATTTTCAAGACTGTTTTCGAAGAACGTTAAACTACAAAGTGGACACAGGGGTTTCACGCAAGGTGCGTAATAAGCGTATTTCTCGTGGGCGGTAGGAAGGCATTAGAAATCATGCTAGTTGCGCTTCGATAACCACCTCTCCTAGACCCGAGTGATAATTTAGCTTTTGAGTATACGGAAAACTAGCAGCGATTACGGGGATGAAGTCGTCACACGATCATTATTGTCGTCATTATCATTAACTCGCTTAAATCATTTTTCCTTTTTTCCGCTTGATTGTTTTACTAGCCATGCCCCTACAAATGTGCAGAGTTCATGTAATTGGTGCTATGCTTTGTAATCCCTCGCTTTCTCTCTCTCTTGCCTTCCGCTTCTAGAAGCCGGACTCTTTGAAATCGCAGAATTTAAAGTCAACACGTTCACAATAGCCGTCTTTCGTCAAAGTTAGCAGCAGCAGCGGCTCAAGCAATGGAAATGGCAGTGCAACAATAGTAAATCGACCGTTAGGAGTAAGTTTAATAGAAATCTACTGATTTTGTTAGGGTTTTAAACTTTAGCCGATGTTCGGTTCCCTCTGCTTCGTTCATATTGGACAAACAGACTGGTGGGTTTTTAAAACTAAGTTATGATGATGGTAGTGTCGTGAGCAGTATCAAACGTCGAACGCGACTACTAGCTAAGGAAAGAGAGGCGGTTATATCACCAATTCGTGAAATGCAGCTGTCAATTCTAGGCCACCGTCACCCACCAACGAATCACGCTTTACTTATGTTTGCTATAAACGTATTGTCATCGGATAAGCATTGGTGAATTTCGAACTGGCTACATATGTACTACATACGAATCATTAGTATTTATTCTTCCTATTAAGAGGTTAGCTCAACCTGCTCAGTAAATTCATCTAACGTTAAACCAGCTTACTGTTAATTTATCCATAACAACCTCGCGGATTGTACTTAATTAATCACATTAGAATTTTTTGCCAAGCTAAATGGTATGGTACACATTCGTATCGTGTAATATTACCATTAACGGCGAATGTGGGCTGATAGATTACACAAAGTGCAGAGGACATCGCTAAAACTACAAAAGAATATTTCTGAAAACCACTTGTTCTCCGATCAGTGGGACGAATATAAAGTGAGAAAATTATCTATGCACACCTAATTATGTGGGGGCACTCGATACTCTTCTTTAAAATTATATAATACCATAGTAATAGGGAAACACTTTTGGCACATTTGGTTAGTACAAGCCTGTTCAGCCAGTCAGGCAACTGTCACAAATTCATACTTTTTGAATAAATAACATCACAAAAAACAACCATTTTATATATCGCCTGTATGGTGAATAAGCCCTTATTGAAAATCTAACATTAGCTGAACATGTCTCCTAAACTCCTATGCGATCTATGCCACAAAACTATGTTGCTGTGAGCGTGACATGTGACACAGTTTAGCTTAATTACCGAATGGATTCTCATCGCACGCTTGGTTGTACGTGCATACAACAAAAGGAGAAGGTCAGAGAACATGTGCTTTGTATGACATAAAAGTAAAAACGGAATTGACTTGGATTTAAATCAGTACAACTCCATTCATCCAAATCAAAGGACGACAGTAGATGAGATAACACTTTGTGTTTTAATGGCGATGTCTCATGTCCTAATATCAATCTCATCGGATAAGCGAAATTCAGATATATTTTTATTGAATCATTCAGTTCTAAACTCAGTCGCTTCACTTAAATTATAGGCATACTGCTTCAAGTGCCCTTTCTAAATGTTCAGGCTCCTTGCAATCAATAAAAATCCTTCAAGACTGCAACCTTATTACTCACAAATAATTTGTTTATTTGCATCACATTTGTAGCTCAATGCCTGATTCATTCTGCAATTATGCGTCTAGAAAAACATATCAGTGTATTGAAGCATGATAAATTGTCATTCAGGCCGCTGGAAATTAATTGGTACGCCAGAGTATTTCAGTTATTTTTAAGCAACGACTCCAATTTATTTATATTAGTTCATATGCTTCCATGTATTTGTCAGTACCCAGTAAAAGATATAGATAATACTTTTTTCATTCCAGTTCCTATCATATTTTTTTTCACCTTATATATTAGTTTTAATTCCTGGTTTGCGTGAAGGTCCGTAATGCATTTTTGTCTTCAAAGCCATGCAAGAAAAGCTTCGTTAAGTGGAATAATTCATACTAATTAACGCGATTAAATTTGCCCCAATTTCTATCTGTGTCTTTGCAAACACTGAAGCTACGACTTAACCCGTCACTAGTTAGCCAGTTACCAACAGATGACAAATAGCCATAGAGCGATGGGCGAAGTATTTTCTTGCAATTCGGAAACTTCTTTTGGTTGAATTACACGGCGGATTTCAGGGCACTCGTAAGTGAGGAAGCCTTGTGCCGGTCGCTTATACATTCAATCAACATAGCTTACATCACTAAACCAATAAAATAAACAAAAGTAGTTCACGTGCACGTGTACCTTCAAATTATGGCAATTGTATCATGTACCTGCAGACCTGTCGCTCCGATTCATCTTACTATTAGAATATCTTCAAAGGTCGTATCGAGAGCGGAGGTCCATTTTATAGCCTAGAGATCACGATTTGATCCGATGGTTACTATATGAACAATCGAAAAAGCATCTTTAATAAACTTGACGACTTTACAGTGGTATATAAATTACTCTAACTGAAATTAAGTTGTAGTCGTTGTACTTGGGCATATATTTCCTACTTTCACGAGAAGAGGTATAAAGAAGTCTGTTAAATGAAGAATTGATAACCTGATATCGTCGTGGAATTTTTCCATTTGTTATTTATACTACAATTGCTTGAAACGCCAAGTTCACGTTCGAATACTTGCGAAGTCTGAAACGAGATGCGACGAGATATTGCTGAACGTAAGTAATCTTTGCAGTTAGCCAGGTCAAATCATCTCTTGCGGAATAGGAAGGGCGTAGCAAAGACACGCGTTGTGTAAATCACGTTCGATGGATATGAAATTCGGAGATGAGTGGATTCCCGTCTAACAACACACCCGCCTTCCTCTTTTTGAATCTACAAAATGGAGCTTTAGTTGGTTAAACCTTAGGCTTTCGATTGCAGAAATCGCAACATAATAATGCCCAGCAGTTGCAGCTAAAGTACTCTTATTTAGTCCTGTTTTAAAAGTGAGTGCCCCGTTGCATAGCAATAACAGCCATAACAATTCTTCGAGTTGTTAATGTTAGTACCAGTTATCGATTTTTCAGAACTTTCAATATACAATTTTGTACACTCAAATACCATAAATCGTCAAACGGCATGTTTCGACTCTTGCTTTGTCAAAGGGATCCAAAGTTATGTGGCCGATAGCATTGTACTTGTTAAGGTTAATAATACCTTCAGTTCTTAAGGAGCTTGTCATTTATTTGTATCCCAGGAACCTTGTCTGGGCTCTTTCCTGCTTAGCACATTCATACTTGATATAAAAAATGTGGTCCTTTTAGATCTGTAGTACAAGGTTAACGCTGACAAACTAAAATTGTATGCACCATCTGGTGCACAAGTGATGGAGCTCTGGTTCAAAATGAGACTGACACGATATCTTGCTGGTGCGCGATTATGACATGATTACTTTGAAACAGAAATGTAGGGTTCTGCATTGGCACCGAAAATCTAATCTATACACACTAAAAGATAAAAAATTCCCGTGGCAAATCAGGCAAAGGACAATGAAATCACGGTAATACTGGATCTTAATTTTTACTAACATATCAATCAGATTATCAGGTCCGTATTGCTTGAAATCAACTTAATTTTGTGGTATTTATTATGAAACCTTCTAATTAATCACCTGTTGATTTTAACATTTTTGTAGTGTTCCAAAGTTTGACGCCCATACCCAACATGTGAGTTTGCTGAGTGTGTACACACACGGTTTCTTGGACGAGTTACATTTGCGTTTGAGTTTGATATGGCTGGTCTATTTCTGCAACCTATATCTGATTTTAACTTTAAAGAAGCTAATGTATAATTGGTTAGTTCACTTTAGTGATATTGTACACTTTATAAAATTTTAAGCAAATTTCTTTACGGAACAGGCGAACCATTATTGCCCTTGAGACGACAACAAATGAACACCTAAATCAGTTATTTTCATGGTGGATTACCCGTGCAGTGCAGAGACGTTAATTCGGTAAATTTTTGATGCAATTGTTTTTCAAGAATATGCCTGTGTATGTTGTATGCGAAAACATTGTACCATAGTTATAACTTTTCATTAGTTTTCTTTAGGTTAAATAGTAACAATAAGATTGAACTGTCACTAGCCAACTGTTTGGAGAATGGCCAGCATCTAATCCAGAAACGATAGAGTGATAATTAGTAAATGTTTTATTTTCGATAAACCACCTAGTGCCGTATCAAGCCTTTTCAAACGCAAGGAAAACAGTACACAATCTTACTCGCAGTTATCTATACTTATAGGTTGATGTATCTATCATTCCTATGCAAAGACACTAGTAATGGAAAGGCTACTAAGGAGCGTTTCAAAATGTTTCAGGTCCTGTTCTTTTGTTAAAAAGATGCAATTTTTCTAATTACCAAGAGTTACATTTGAGTCGTAAACTGAAGATATAAACTGGTGCTATGTACTTTACAACATCTTTTATTTTGTCATTAAAATAAAGCATATGCTCAGATGGGTCTTAATCGTGAAAAATAGCAATACAAACTTGAATTTTATAAGCATACAAATTAGAACTCAAATGTTATTGTACCGTCTCATTAGTTTTTTTAAAAGCCACTACAGCTTAACCTAAGGCTAAAATAATCCGACTTTATATGCATGCCTCGTGCATATTTCGTCAGGAACGTACACTTGTAGAACGGGATAGTGTACTGTAATTAAACATCGATGATGGGAAACACAAAATCCAGGAAGTCAGTAGATTTTGATGACAAGTGTTTTTCAACCGGACTTTTCTGTCAAGTCACATATGCCCTGAAATTACGCCATAGCCTAGCATCTAAAAATCTGTCCAAGCATAGCGCTAGATCATTTTTTTATTTGAAGGACATATAACTCTGTTAAAACCTGTGAACAGTGACATGTTCATCGTTTAATACCCATTTACTAACGGCTTTGGCCAAGCTGCCGGCTAGTGTGAGAACTTACAATACCTCGTTCAAAATGTAGAACTGTTAATATTCCTCCATTATGCTCATATAATCAACAGAACTCAAATAACAAAAAAACTTTTTTGTTTACAATACAAATGTGTATTTCAGCACAAATGATTATTGGATTACGTTTCTTTATTGTTGCCATTATAGTAGACAATAAACTTATTAGGTATTGTGTTATTTTATTGCGTCCACCACGTTACGTAATGACAGCATACAGTGAAATATGGCAAAGTGGTTGTAACGGACGACTAAATAGGCTCTTACCTGGCAGATTAAGAATGGAATTATAAAACATTCTAAATCAGCCTATCTTTTTGCTGGTATCTAAAATTACGTAATGGAAATACTAAGATTTTATGTGGTGGAAGAAGTGGAAGAAGAAGAGGTGCAAGGATTTCAGTGAAAACATAGGTTACGTTTAATGACAGATACTGAGATAGAGCGGTCTCCCGCTGTTGCCTTATGTCCCTTTATTGAGTTCATGCGAAATAGGCCTTCTCATTCAACAAGAGGAAGCTTCGGCTTCAAATTCACTGCCTTTCACTACTAAAAGAATTTTAGTTGTGTTCTTTCCTCTGCCGCTGCTGCTATTATATCGGCAAAAGAACTAATTCCATATTTTGTTCAGTAACAATAAGAAAAATGATAAATTTGCTTTATGGTCTAAGAATTTATGGTTTTTTGATTTCATGGTTCTACTTCTAGAGCATGGCCTCACATTTTGCTTATCACATTAAAAGCTTCATAAAAGTAGATCTGCATGCTCTGAAAAGTTCCTGAGACCCGATGTGTAGTTCGTACTCAGGATTCAACCTCGCAGCCGTTCATTGAATACACACATAGTTGCGCTTACTATGAGAGCGAGGCTAATTTCTCTACGTTACCTATATGGGAGTTACCTATACGTTACCTATAAGAGCATAGGAAATGTGAATATATTAAGCTTATGCAAATAGCTCCGTCAATGTTGGTATGAAGACGCGCGCGGCACCGATGTTACTTTTACCATCATAATTGTGCTAATAAAAGACACTGAAGCTTTTAAAATCATTGAAGGTACAAACCAGTGTTGATAATGCTAGACGTGTACGTCACGTTGCAAGTAGATAGTTTATGAGAACACAACGAACGTTGAGTAATAAATATCTGCTAGAATCTGCAACATAAAGATGTCACCGCTTGCGTTCAAATAAAGGTGCTTTTCATAACAATAATAAATCAAGTTCCAAAGCACTATACGAAGTACTTTCCCTAATTTCGGTCACTTGTAAGATTAGGCGCTTCTAAATATATGTCTCCTCCCTTATTTTCGTTGTTTCGGTTTTAGATACGTGAGAAGTATGCACATCTCTATGAATAATTCTTTAGAAATCCACTACATCTGTTCGACGAAACTGAGTTCAATTGAACGTGGTTAAACTTACCTTTAATGTCCATGAATACCCGGTTCAATTTTTATATTGCTTCCTTGAAGAGTATAATATTTTACGTTTTTGCGCCAAATAAGGAGAGAAAGGAGAGTGCCGACAACTCCTGAAGTTATACCGCATTCCACGACTTTGAGCTAATAAGGTATAGCTGAGTATCAATTTACATTTTCCTTCTTCTTCAGTCTGCCTCAGCTTCACGTTCAATGAGAATAATATAAATCACAGCGCTGAAAGGTATCACCAAAAGAGTAACATTCTTTTCATGGAAATGTTGTTTCTGGTGCGTGGGAGTCCAGAGAGTTCATCTCTAACAGGCCATAATTTGCCTATGAAAATTCCCTTAAACCTGTTTTGCAAAGGTATTTTATTTCGTTCCTAATCTTGTCAAAAACGCTGTTTCAGTACGCAATTTTCAAGACAGCCTTTGTACTAGGACTGAGGTGGATGCAGTGCATATCCTCAGCAGAGAGACCACAGATGGCAACACTCAGCGACTACATTCAATAAGTTGCCAATTAAATAGGCAAAATAAAACGATAAAAGCTAATCACTAGAAATTTTCAATAACGAGGTGGAAATAACGAGCTCGATTCTCGCCGTTGCACATTTAGAGCAAATAATGTAAAAGGTCGTACCGTGGACGTTAAATTTTGGCTGATCGTCAGCCCCACAAATATTTAATCACTGGAAATGTGGGATAACGTCCTTCTACTTGACACGTCCATTTACATTAACTTGGGAAACTAACTCCCTTAGGGAGTTCGGACGTTTGGAGAATTAGGAAACATAGTATATTGATAGTAAGTATAATTGACAGTAAGTCGTTTCCACGTTTAGGTCTATATCTAAATCGATTATCCGGGAAATTATTGTGAAACAGCGGTAATCGCGGCGTGAAATTCTAAAGCTTTGACGAAGTAAAGGCGGCAGTGTATAATGCAAACTATATCATTACGTTTCCGTTAAGCCGACCGATGGTAATTGGTTAGACACGGACACCCTCCTAGATCCTTGAACCTCCTTCACTCCTCATCTCAACATTCTCTTAAACTCTGCCCTTTCCCGAAAAGCCGCTTGTTGAACCTCTCACCCAACGGTCTACTTTCAAATCCTTCATTAGTTTTGCCTACTAGGATACTACTATTACTACTACTACTACTACTACTAAAAGGACTAATTTTTCTCTGGATGACGGACAAGCTGGCTTACCTTGTAGAAAAGCTCTTTTTTGAATTTACTCGCGTCGTTATTGTCGGCTAGAGTTGGTGTTCCGTTAGATTCGTGTCTCTCAGTACAATTTTCGAGCATTAGCTGCATCTTGAGCGCCTTGCCACCGTCCGCCATTTCTCCTATTTCCAGTCACTACCACTGACCGTGTCACTGACAGCCACTGGGCACTTCTGCTTTAGGCTCTTTAATAGTCCACTGATCACCACTTCACTCCTGTATTTTTCCCCTTGGTAAATTGACTAAGCGACAGCGTGCTCGATTATTAGGCTAGTAGTAGACGACTCGTCTCTTATTGACTTCCTGTGTAAGATTTATGGTCCGTACTCAGCGCTTCTGTCGTGGTGGATAGGAATCAGCGTTTCGACCAATAACCGGTTAGTATCAAGAGGTCCTTTCCCCAAATGTGTCTCACGCAACGAACCGGTCAACCGGGCGACCGCTACACATACCCGAAGAAAAAGGATTTTAATTGAAGTGGGCGCTTCTGCTTAAAGCGGTTTCTACTTTACGCACAATCGTCTATTCTCTCATCTTTGCTGAACTCATCGAATAACATCGAAATGTGTAAGTAGGCAATAGCAATGGCGCGAAAGACGACGATGGCGCCGAACAAATTCGAAAGCCAATGCAATGTCGAGGGCGCGCGCAGCAGCGACGAACGCTTGGCCCGTGGCGGTAAGCTCGGCTGAGAGCTCTGTGCTCTCTCTCTCTCTCTCTCTTGCTCTCGAATAGTGGTTTATTTTGTCAGGGATGGGCCTCTGGGTATGGCCCACCATCACCCCCTCTCTTGTTTCTCTCTTCCTCTCTCTGGCTCTCTTCCTCTCCCCACTTCCTACCCCTCTGCGGCTCCTCAAAAGTTCCACACCCGACGGAGGTCTCTACTTGCTCCGCGCCGCATTGCGCACTGCGCTCTCGCCTACTCCCTACAGCTGTCCTGGGCGCACGTTCTCGTTCCTATCGCTTTGGGTGCTGTTTGCTCAAGACTTGCCTGCGTCCCTCTGAGGGAGCCCGTTGAGGAGGAAAGGGCCCTGTCCTTTCCCAGCGAACCAGTCCAGCGGAGGCGTCTTCTTATTTCACTCTCCACTCTACTCCAACCTCATCTGTTACTACAACTCCCCTCTCCTATACGTCCCAACCTTAAACAACCGTGTTTAACCTTCAGTGCGCAATGCAGAACACTCAAGTGTAACCATGAATCCCAGGAAACAGGAGGAAACTCCTGTTCGCACTGAATTTTTCCTAAGCAACTCCCAACCCTCTGATCACTATCGGTATCAGAGCTTTTTCCGCGCGCTGTGTGCACCGTATGACCACTTTCCTCCATTTTTGCTCCAATTTTTCTTTTTCTTCTGTTTGTATGCCCCCCTCAACGGGCGTCCGCTACAGATGCAGAAAGTGCGCATGCGTGAATTGAAAACTCACAGCCAATAACGTCGAAGATAACACAGAAAGCCGTTTGTTTTTCCGCTTAGCGAAAATGGAGGAAACGTAACAAATACAAACCATAGCTAACTCCACTAAATATAATTTGGTTTATGTGAGATAAAAGAGTATTTAATCGCACAGAAGAAACGCATTTTCGGAAAGTCTTTTGCACTACACTCTCTTTCAACACGATTAATATAAAACATTCAACACGAAAATTAAATTCGTAGATCGTTGCTTATGTTCCAATATTTGAATTTAGCTATACTGGAAATAAAAAAAACATAGATTTTACAATCCGAATGCGCGTCACAAGGAACACAAAAAACGCCTCGGGATTTGGAAAGTCGGTCATGAGCGTAGGTTAAAACGACCGGGTCTCGTTTAAAAATGTAATCTAATTTGGATAAAAGAAAAAGTAAGTTCCGAAATAATTTGTTTACCATGTAGTCGTTCCTTGAAAATTTGATAAAGTTTGATTTGGGTGTAATGTAGACTCTAGAAGACTGAATAGTGATATGTTCAATGATATTTACTTGAAATACTTTTTTATTTAGAAAGAAGACATTGCTCGTCCCTTCGCAGTCCTATGTGCAGGGAGATAAACTCTTGACTCACTCGAGGCGAGTCATTTATTTTTGTCTTATACCAAGAGTTCGCATGTTATTCAAGAATCTCATATGTTGTACGAGATGCCGAAGTAACATGTTTCTAGGTTAAGAAATGTCATTTCGCTAAGTTATGAGGCCGTTGGGTTGGTAGGCGACAGTTTACCTTTATAACTTCGTCTTTTTCAATTCCACATGCTCAACGTATGGAACTTGAAATCTACCGATTGGCCGGTCTATTACAATTGTTTACAATCGATATGTGTGAGCTATGACACAAATAGTGTGTCGTTATCCAGCCTCGCGGATTATTATAGCAGATTATAATTAAACTTTTTCAATGAGCTTTGAGATCTTTTTGATGCAGCTACTAGTGTTTTTCCCTTTCAAATATATGAGTAGTTGAGTATTTTGCATGACAGTTTCTCAATACAGTTTTGTTATATCGGCCGAGTTGAAGGCGCACCAAGCTAATCGGTCTCCAGAATTGTGTTAGGAGTCAAGTGGGGCGTTTCAATCTTCGTTGTTTGTTGCCAGAGTGTGAAAGCAGCTAGACGCATTGACTGGGTGTGTTGATTAAGTGTCATCAAAATAGACCGAATGAAGCCTTAGCAAGAGATAGTGCAAAACATCGAGATCCAAAGTATATAGAAGTAAGTTTCTAAGTAAGACAGTCGATGACCGTAAGAAACAATGCTAGACGAAGCCATATGCAATTGCAGCCTAAGCAACAGGAGGAATCCTACCACCTTCAAAAACCACAATCCTTTTTGAGTATCTAGAATGGCTCTCTGCAATGGTGAATTGGTTGCCAATGTGTTTAATTTTTTTTTTTTAAATTAAAATATTATTAGTTACTATTTGAGAAAACAGTTTTCCATTCAATCTTTAGGGAAAATCCACATTTACACCTTATATCTCATTCCAAAGTGTCCACGTTAAACGTGCCAGAAATTATCCAGCAAAATATGCATGAAATTTTCAGTGAATACTATTTCGACAAAGCATGCGAAGCGTCTTTAGGTGTAGGCAATAGCTATAGTGTACACGTGTATTTGTCCATTATCTCGTGAAGTCTCCCTTAAAAATTTTTCGACTTACTAACACCTCTCATAAAGGGAACGAGAAATTGAGGTGAACAAGATGAAATTAAATTGATGGTTCAACTGTGCAGGCAAATGACGATTCGCTAGAGGGATGACTTATGCAGAACTTTCGCGTGGCCTTTCCGTTGTTCTTTGAGATTCATTGGTTTTGTAATTTGCGGGAGAAACAGGACTACAGCCAGCGACGCAACGCGAAAAATAGATGAAATTTCCTTCGTTACCATCGTCCATCTCAAAAATTGTGTTTTTATCTCTTTCTATATTCTGCAAGCCAAAACTCATGCGAATCGGATCCAAAATCGTAAAGGCTCCGAATAGACGTCACCAGTAAGTTTGCGAAAAAGTCGGCTCGCTGCAGACGACCCCAGAGATTGCACGGAAGTTGAAAATTCACGCAGGTTTGGGATAGCGTAGCGTGCACTATATCTGGCAATCTGTTGGGCTTTAAGTGAGGGAAATGCTATGGACTACCTTTCCGCGGCCTACTGAAAACGACGAAAATATACGACTCATACGATGAAAATATATAAGTTCGTGAATAACGAAAGGTAAAATAATGCGAAGTTTCTACTGTCAGCTGCTGATTATCATCTGCAACAGTTTCGTTTAAAAAACGTTTGTTTCAATATGAGTACAAAATATTTCTTGACCTTCATTATGGTTTCCACATAATTATTTTTAGAACCACGATAATTACAAAATAATAATAATATGCGTACGACTTTCATCATTCATCCTTAATCAATTATTAGGATTCAGCGTTAAAGTAATAAATAAAAAGATATATAGTCTAATTTGTAAACAAATTAAAAGCAGATTTTCGCATCAAATCAACATACATTATTTTGGAAAGTATTGAATTACAGAGCGCGACTAGAAACTGCAGCGAGTCGAGTCATTTGTTCAATCTAGCTACATTCATTTGCTGTACTGTGGTCCATTATTTAAACAACATAAAGTATTTCGAGCGCCGATGGCCAAATCCAATGGCTATGGATAAGTCTATGGACAAGCATCTAATTTTACATCTATAAAAATAGCTCACGCAGCCCAACAAAAATCTAAAAAGAAAATAAAACGAAGCAATATTAATGTTTTTATTCAGCGTTCGTATTTAATTAATGTGACGTCAGGCCAAATGATGCACAAATGTACATATTACCTTTCTTCTACAGGAAGCGGATTCGTTCTAGATTATTTATGCCAGCATGTAGTGTTAACTGAACTCATAATCTGACACGTGTGGTGATATAGTCAATTTATAAATTAAGCTCAGCTTATTGTAACGTTTTATCAATTAAGAAACTAACTAGGATCTCCGAGTGAGATAGGGCCGCTGGTGAACACATTCAGGGCCGGAAAGCAATGACCTCTTTTGAATCAGCCAACATCACTTTAGGAAATAGAGGAAATAGGCGAGACCGAAACGGAATTCCAAAGTAGTTTTGAGGGAGGAGTAACTTCCGCAAATTCTACACTGACGAATTCGGGTGCGCGTGAACATTCTACGCGTCGCAATTCGCAATAATATTAGTAAGAGGAACCGAATTTGAACTGCAGCTAGGACCAACACATGTACACAGATACGTAATCTAGGGGCCTTAATACGCATATTTCACTGCGTAATTCAGTGTTTTTGTTATATTTGTAGAGTTTGAGGAAAGGATGCCATTGTACGATTTTCCACGCACTCACGGCGTATTGTCTATTGAACTCAAATTCGCTGTAGTTGATATTCCCCTTGGAAGAGTATGCACGGCTTACTGATGATTTGGTCGTTTCAAAGACTTTTCTGACCGCTTCCACGGTCCAGTAGGAACAATGCAGGTTAAAGTGTAGATACTTAGGGGCTGGATTCTATCCTTTGTTCATGTTTTAAATAAACTACTTTGTTAATCTAGTATTTTTCCCGTTATGGTCACATGAAATATTCATCATTTGGCATCAAGAATGGACAGCTTCGTACGGGGATGATTTTCCAAAGTAGAATTCACGGACTGCGTGACTGAATGATACGCCTCCTAGAGTTCACACAGTATTCATCACAACACTATTTAGTTGCGAAAAACACAGAAATACATATTCTCATAAGGATGAAACGTCGGTCACGATCGATAGAAGTAATACACATGTTGGAACATCGCTTATAAATGACCATGTATGAAGTCAGCTCGGTTGCTTTTTATAGTTAATCGTATTCGAATACTAACATACTCTTTATTCTATGCATCTAGTAGAAGCCGAACTTGAATGAAATGTATGGTTATCCGTATATGGTCAACTACTGCAGCAGGAGATTCTCTAACAGCCGCTAATGGCGTTAGGATGCCACCGAAATTGATGAAGACTGATGGCGTAACAGACTTTCCGGCATTTTATTGCGATGGTGACACCAATTAAGAAGAGCACTTTGCCTAGGAAGAAAGAAAAAAACGCATATATATAAAGAGAAAAGTCTGCCATAAAATTGCTAATAGGTTTCTATTGACTGACGTTTTTGAAGAATAAACGAAATTTGGTCTGCCAAGGCCACAATATCTGTGCGTGCGTGGAACTGAAGTTGTCGCTGTCCCTCTGACCAAAGCGAAAGACCGGTACAGTAATTGGACTGGTGTTTCAGATCAGCAACAGCTATCTGCTGGCCCGACTTGATATAGTGGGCACCCTATAGTGTCATTAGGTTTTCTTCTCATACACACGGTATCCGCCTTCTTTTCCATGGCCCTTCCAAAGTAACGTTAACCTCTGACAATGCAATCCAGCTTTGCACACGCCGGTTTATTTTTTATTGCAGAAGAAAAGGGGGATGCCGTCGCCAAGCTCCAACAATAATGCGACGTTCCAGAGTGAGAATTAAGAGATTCCTCGTGAAACGTTTTTGAGAGAATTCAATGATATTTATGCTGAAATTTAGGGACGACTCCGTTCTACGTGGCCAAGACGATGAAAAAAAGTTGTTATTTATCTAATAAACGAGATTTCGGTTTCCAACAATTTTTAGAACGTATTACGGTAAGCTACATAATTTCTCGGCCACCATGCTGTTGCCGCGTTAAGTTTATTAGTAGGATATTGCGACGGAACAACCGTAATGCTCACCTCGATAGCGAGCATAATTCGTATAATTTGTAATGGTCAAGCTATCGTAAACGTCCCGTAAACGGCCCTCGTAAACGCAGTGTAAAATTATTTGGGTGATACAGCACAATGTGGCTCTAGCTCCCAAACCAGTGCACCACAAACGTTGTTACTTTTCACGCAACACTTACGTACCAATGCAAGCTGAAACTTAACGATGTACGTTTTGTATCAATAATTTTGTCTGTAATTAAACCGTGTGGTTTCTTGATACACGGAGATCGAACGTACATAAATCCCCATATCTTGTTTGCCGAAATAATGGACTGAGGGAGTGGTTATTATAAAATACTTTCAGAATGGCTATGAATTCTGCAAAAAAATCTGATCTTATTGTTTAAGGTTAACTAATTCAATTTGGTTTTGGATTTCTTCACGCCTATCCATCTGGACACTGGCAGTACGTATCATTAAATTGTGCGTGGATCGCCCGATAGTTGACTACTCGAGTGCCCAAAATAACAATGCGCTTATTCGTCCACGTTGGCAGCTAGTTACTGATCAGCTGGGGTTGCTTCGTCAGCAAATGCTTCGAATGTGGTGGCGCTCATTCGCAGTACTTATCACAAAAGGGAATCTACTGGAATTTCATCCTTTAGAATATCACTCTGTGTGTAACGTCATTCATAACGTGGTGGAGATCGCGGACAACTGTTAGTGGAAGCGTGAGGAAAAACCATAAGTGCTCAACAGATTTTTTTGGGCTGAACATCTCCGATCAACATTTCTTCAAGCAATATACATATCAACTCGTTTTTGCTAGTTTAAGTTTACATTAGAGTTGTCATCGTCATGAAGGCTCTTATTTTAGTTGGGGGTTACGGCACTCGATTGCGTCCTCTGACGTTATCGCGACCGAAACCTCTGGTCGAGTTTTGTAATAAACCTATGATGATGCACCAGATAGAAGCATTGGTGTCGGCCGGAGTGAAGCATATCATTCTTGCGATAAGCTATCGCGCCGAATTACTGGAACAAGCCGTAACCGAAGAAGGCCGTCGGCTCGGTGTGAAAATCACTATATCACACGAGTCTGAACCGCTGGGCACCGCTGGTCCTTTGGCACTTGCCCGAGAATATCTCACGGTTGATAATGAACCTTTCTTCGTGCTCAATTCTGACATTGTCTGCGAATTTCCCTTTCAACAAATGATCACCTTCCACAAGGAACACAGTCGACAAGGTACGATTGTTGTCACTCGAGTAGAAGAGCCTTCTAAATATGGCGTGGTTGTTTACCAGTCCAGTGGACAAATTGAGCGGTTTGTTGAGAAACCGGTGGAATTTGTTTCAAACAGAATTAACGCTGGTTTGTATATATTACAGCCCTCAGTACTTGACCGCATCGAGCTGAAACCAACATCAATCGAAAAAGAAGTTTTTCCAGCAATGGTTGCAGATAATGACCTTTTTGCTTATGAGTTGGAAGGCTTTTGGATGGACGTTGGACAGCCGAAAGATTTCCTGACGGGAATGTGCCTGTACCTGACGTGGCTACGAAGCAGCTTCCCCGAGAGGCTCCTTCCTCCGGCGGACGGAGTGGTTGGCGACGTGCTCGTGCATCCGACCGCGCGCATCGGTACAAACTGCCGTATTGGCCCACATGTCGTGATTGGGCCTAACGTTATTGTCGAAGATGGAGCATGCATCAAGAGATCAACAGTTCTAGAAGCCGCCGTAATAAAGTCTCACTGCTGGTTAGACTCATGCATTGTTGGCTGGAAGAGTACCGTCGGCCAATGGGTTCGGATGGAAAATACGACAGTACTCGGTGAAGACGTCTATGTCAAGGACGAAATATATGTTAATGGTGGTAAAGTCCTGCCGCACAAAGCCATTGGAGACAGTATTATGGAACCTCAAATAATCATGTGATATTCATTCAATAACATCTTTTTATTCATGGGTATATTCAACTTATTTGTATAAATATTCATTGTTATTATCAAACATTAACAGCAATGAATTGTAGAGAAAGCGGAAACTAAAGTCAAGTTAGTGGCTTATAAAGAAATCACTTAGTCTAAGTGAAAATAGCCAAATGTACACCTAGCCTCAAGCAAAATAGCATGTTAACCATGCGAAGTAAATGAAAAATATTTTTAAATAGAAGCACTATATTTAGTGTAATACTAGCAACTACGTTAACAATGCACCATTTGGAATTTACTTATTTTATACTTGACGAAGTTACATAAAGTTAGACTACAGAAGTGCCCTGCAAATTTTTTTAAGTGTTAGAATGTATGACTGAAGCTTGACGCGTTCTGAAAAAAAGTATGGGCCAATAAAGAATTTTTAAAATATTATTTAGTAAAAGAATGCCGCTTCGATTGCCAAGGGAGATAAACATAATACGATGTCTGAGTATGGAATACATTTCTGCTAAAGAAACAGTACGTCTAGAACGGCTTTCTACGTTCTATCAGTAATCATGTGCCTTCGTCATTAATTCGTCTAAATCGAAGTAATATTAGCGTTGTTCATCTTGACCTCAAATAACCATAAAAATAATAAAAAAAACATTGCAAACGCATATATGGAGCCATAGTTCATTGTGCTTTAGATATTATATTTGCATTGTATACGTTCGAAAATAATCTAGGCTTAATTTTCAATGTACTAGAGTGCAAACGTCTCATTCAATACTTGTAGGTTTAGCCACAGCTGAAAAAAAGTCCAGCACATTATTCATTATATAAAACACATTAGTTTCAATTATCATTCGTTTTAGTTGGAGTAAAACTACATTTCGCTCAAAAGCTTGACCCTATCTATTTCCCTCCAATATATTGGATATTTATTAGTTGGAAAACTCTACGATTAAAGCACAAATTGAAGCACATCTGCGCCTAACGTTAACTGCAGCGCAAGCAGGTGGAAAAAGTCATACGACTAATGGAATAACTGTCTTGAATTCTTTTATTTATAATACTGCTAATAGTGTGCACGTAAGTATTAGGTCCCATACAATTAGTAGGCGTTTAGCAGCTGGTTCCTTAGAAACAACAAAGCTACACTTGCTAATTTTCTTTTATGGTTTCCACGGGTGCGGGAGTTCGATCGCCACGGCTGCAATTTACATTTACGGGGTTCGTCTTACGAAGTAATGCGAACGCAATGTCTCAAGTTTCCAATTAAAATAATATAGAGAATGTAGAAACTTCGATATCCCGAAATAAAACTGCAAATATCAAGGAATATTTTTTACTCGAAATGTTGCAAGGCTATATCTGAAAAAGAGTAAAACTTCTATGAGGAGAAATAAAATATATTTCTTTCTCCAAATGGTCAAAATGATAACGATCACGAGCAATTGCTATAAAAAAATGCCAATTTTTGTTAACATCTTTGCTTTACAAAACCTACATTGCGAATCGTTGAGAGTTAAGACAATTGTTTCAAAATTTATGATAAGCCCGAATATGAAGAGATTTGGATAAAGTACAACCCACGGTTAACTTGTGATCATTGCTGAGATAGCCTTTTTAAAATACAAAGTAGCATTAACAATAAATCTATGTAACGTTACACTGTTTAAAGTTTGAACCTTCTGTTCTTTAAATTATGTTCCGTAAGACATACTTTCAGAGTTGTTTTCCTGCTTAGCAAAACTAATTATTATAGACGAAATCACCATTCTTATGAAGCGGTCGAATCTGTTACAGAGAAGAACATAGCGTGTTATCATGTGACGTGCAGAGACGAACGGGAACAACAATGCTATTGTGTCACTTATTACACATGCATTTGAATAATGGTGCCACTGGAAAGTGAGATGTTCAAGTGACTTAATTGCAGTTAAGAGATACTAAAGGAGAGAAGAGTTACGCTTCTTTCCATCTACATCGGTGTCTTATTAGTTTCCATCAAGCTGTACGACGTACCATGTCTCTTGAACACAACATCATTTGCCCATCTTTGAGTTTTGATGAGTTGACGAGAGTCACAGGAATACACACACGCTGAATACTTGTATCCCTTATCCTTGTATGTCTTTGACAAAATATTGGCTTCAAAGTTGCCTATAATACAACCAGAAATAGAAAATAGCTATGTCAACCATTAATTCAATTGTTTCAGCTCAACTTGGGAAAGAAAATGAGAGTTTATAACCAAAGGGCTTAGTGAGCTTTGACCAGAAAACTACAAAAAGTTCATCAAAACATACAAAAAGTTCGAAGCAAATTTTGTCTCTATTTCACCCTGTTCCTTCTTCCAATTCCAAGATTCGTATTGTAAGCGTTGGCGGCATTTTTCTAAATGACGCTTTCGTGCCCGTCATTAAAAGCGCATTAAACGGTGGCATTGTTGAGAAATGGCAGTGACCACAGGGAGGCGACGAGGGTATCTCTCAAGGCTCCTTAATTGTACCCTGCTTGCAGTTGTTTGAAAGTGTGATGCTAAATTCTGTTCTAAGTTCATTAATATTACTCATTTAGGCCTACGTTGTGTATTACGTTCTTGAGACGTTAGTTTAATTCTATTTTAAATGTATGGCGTGGTCTTTTTATTTGATTAAAATCTTCACGGCCAATGTTAAGTATTTGCAAGGCTCCTGCGAGTTTGAAATTCAGGTAATAATCGAACAAAAAGTAAAACTAAGGTATATCAAATAGGATTCAGATGCGCATACCAGATGCGCACTTAGTAAAAGATCATTCAATAATATTTATAACAAGGCAAATTCCAGGTTCTATTGTTTTACACCTAGGCGAGGGATACACATTTCCCTGTATTATTTTGTTTTCTCGTGGCTCATTTACTCAAAAATACATTTATCCAACTATTAATACAACAAGCAGTAAAAACAACTTTAGAATAACTCCTTAAGACTTTAGGATGTGATAGGACTGGGGAAATATAATTCATTTAAAGCTTTATTGCCTTCAGGACACATACCATTTTAACCCAACAAATCATGTAAAGCCTTCCCATCACAGCAATGATAGTTCTGCAGTATTTTTTCCTTATGACGAAGAAACGCTCGAGCTCCATAACAAAGTATAGACTTGGGTAGCAGAGACTTGACGCTGGAAGCGTACCTACGCCACCAAAAACTCACGTCACGTTTGCAGACTGAATCCTCAGTTAACACTGCTGCAGGTCACAGGCTTTCAGTGCCGATAAAGAACGGCATGTAGCAGCTCAAAATGCTCATAGAAAAAAATGTATTTGACATAATGAATCTTAATGATAATAATAATATATTAAAAAATAATTACATTCCATGTACTTTTTTATTAGAATTGAAACGACAACGTACACACATTTTGCTTAATAAGATCCTTCACTTAAACTTTTTCGCATCAATCGTCAACTACGGATTTACCGAAGTTCCACACATTTAAAGGTTTAGACTAGAGCTGATTATCTACTATAAATTAATCTATTTACTAAAATGAAGCCTAGTAAGTCAAAAGTAAAAAAAAAAATAAAAAAAATAGTAAAAAAAAAGTAAAAAAAAAAATTGAAAAAAAAAAAA
>MNPL01003028.1:50506-63304 GCA_002081605.1 Tropilaelaps mercedesae
TAAAAAGTAAAGAAAAAAAAAGTAAGTTGCTTGAAAAGCAAACATTGAGCCCCAAGTATAGCTCAAGCCCAATACCCTGCGAAATGGCTCATGAGAAAGTCCGAAGATTTACGATAAAAGGGTAGATGATAACAGAAAGGAAACACTTATGTTTTCACGTTTGTGAATTTATGCTATACTAGGCTAGTAGATACTATTAGAACTGCAAAGGGCACTTGTACCAAAAACTCGACAGAGCAAGCCGATCCAAGCGTGTCACCAAAGAAGCAACCTCAGCTAAATGACTTGAGGAATCGTAAAGAACATTTCTACGAAATATTATTTATTAATGTACTCTTCGGAGTCAGTAAGACTGCTGCGCTTCAAGCCAAAGTATTGTAATTTTCTGATGTGCCTAAAATAACGTTTAAAACTGCTCGCTCTCTCCAGATGTATGGTCGTTTATTGGTTATTTTATAAACCGCCAGATTTATACTTTTTGGCAAAAAATGGGACAATAGGTAACATGAATTGGACAATATGAACTAGAATTGTTTGTACATTTTGCATACGCAAAGAGATAACCGCTGCGACACACTGGCAAGGTATTAATAAGTTCGGTGTGCGAATTAAAGAGATACTTGAATGATATCACAATTCTCATGGTAAGGTGTATATGTATATATTTTTATAATTCACGGGTTCGCAATTAAATAGAATAACAATTATGATGCGGAAAAATGGAGTTTTGTCTACCATTCGGGTAGAAATGTATTCTTCGGCCGACGACTGTTATGTCTAGAAAGCTACAGGTTTGCTAATTTATGGTATCTTTGGAAAATTTTGCGATCATCCTAATCTATTATGTATTAGAAAAGGATGCGAATATTATTCAATTGTGAGAGGAACCAGTCATCCATACAACTGTACAACAGTTCAATGCAACAGGACATTGAGCAATCCAATTTGCACAGTCGCTTTGTTCTAAGTTTCTAAAGCCACTGCGAAGATTGTTTTTTTCTCACTAAGAAAAAATGATAGATTACGTGTAGTGTGCAAAATTTGCTATATTCTCAAATGTCGTGTATCTCTATGGCGTAACTCTATGGAATCACAGCATATACTGCAGCGGCAACTACCCGCCTAATAGATAAATATTTTAATGCAGTTAATGGCTTTTATATGGTTTCTTATGAATGTCCTCCAGGGGTCCGAGCGAAACAGACATTTAGGAAGAACAAGGCTTCTATACCGTTGCACAGAAATCACATGATCTCTAACAATGAAGCTACGAAAAGCGGTGTTTGTTATTGCACACGCCGCTCTGAATACTTGAAAAATGTGTGCATCGAAATTTGAATGCGAAATAAGATGCCTAGGTCATGCTTTCGGCTATTGTAAGGAATGGTAAAATCCTTCAAATCTTAAAAGCCCAAATTATGCGTACTCAGAACAGCATATTGCAGGACAGAGGTATATAATTTCTACGCTATATCGCTTGGCAAAAATTTTCCGAAGTCCAATATAGAGACACAAGACGTAAGTAGCAATGGGCCAATGCAAGAGCACTGGGGAGCACTGAGGGGCAGGAGCCAGCGGAACTAAAGGTCTCGTTGATTCTAAAGCACAATTTCCGATCGGGCGGATAGCTTCGTACCTGCAGTATTGTTGTCGATTCCTAAAGAGATCACGCGGCTGAGAGCCTTCGAGAAGCCAAAGTACATACAGCCGAAATTTATGTCCCTATTTCTAAACTGCGCCAGTCGGTAACCATCTCTACAAGTTAGGTTGCTATGGATTTTTTTTGTAAGTCCATACTGGTTGCAGTCAAGGAGGCCCGTATGTAGGAGGAAATTAGAAATGTGGTCAACGATAATTTTCTTTAAACCCAAGATATGCGACAACCTCCTGCGCAACCGGACGGTAACCGTGGCGTCTGTTTGGAAAGACTTTTATGGACTAGAGTGACTACTGAATAGCGAAATAAGTGGGAAACTGTACCTTCTGCGTATGATCTCATAAAGACGAGGCACAGAGTTTCCGCAAGGATGAAAATCTTCCATAAAAAAGTGGAAGAATTATATAGGCGGTAAGGCCAAATTTCGGTTTCAACTCTTTAATTTCTTAATTAATATATAATTTGTTATACAAAGGGAGCAACATTCCTTTCAGCGAAAACGCGTAGAACTTAGTGAAAAAAGTGCCACCCGAGAAACGGCACATAAGAGGCGAAAAACTCTTGAAACAAGTCTGCTGTGTTTGCGTCATCCACCACGATATTATTATTAAACTTAAGAGTGCTAATATAGTCTTTCTCGCGAATCCTTCTATTGGCATAGTGGAATCCTTTGGGGCTGCGGAAGCGAAACACGGAAGTTTTATTCACCCTAAGTCTCAATTTAGTTTATTTTAGTGAGCAAATTGGGACCCCATTATTGATTAATCTTTTGCTTGAGACTATAAATGTGCTGCCTAAGCTTGAAACTCTTTTTACGTTTTCCACGTTTAGGCACAAAGATCTCTTTAGGAAAACGAATATAACCAAGGTGGTCGTTGTACATCGTATGGATATCAGAACAGTTCATAAATGAACTTGTCCATGAAACAAATGAAAACTTAGCTTCATAATTGGCGTTGAGAATGTCGAAATCATCGGCATCAGGTTCCATGGCTTCGATCCAAAACAAAACCTCGAACGAGGCAACCTGAAGGTCTGGCTAGAAAAAGGAAGATGCGACTTTCATGGCATCAATAATAAAAGCGTCTATCGACAAAATCAGAACAGACGCAAAAGAGTAGAGACTCAACAGACTGATCGTCGGAGATAACGCATACATTTTAAGAGATATTTAGAAGCTTGAAAGCGCCCGAAGAAGCATTTACTTGATTCCTGCAAGTACTTTATGACTTAAAAAAAACTGCTTTCCTAATTAGCTTATATCTCAGAAGCTAGAAAGCATGAAACTGGAAATTTTTTGCGCATATAGTTACTGATGCACTTTTCGTATTTATAATAGGCTTGAAGTACATAGAAAGGCAATTTTCAAGTCAATCAAAAGCACTTTGCTTATTAGCCGAAACGCAACGCTTGTGTTTATTGTATTTATCCGTTTAACCGTTTTAACCGTTTCAAGTTAAACCGGTTTCGGTCAAAATTATTAGATTTCAACAATGATGACAAACGAATTGTAGTAGATGTCGTAGATCATGTGTAATATTAATATACACAGCTGTTGACATTAAAGATGCCATTAATATGGACAAAAATAATGTTATATAATTGCATAAGTACCGGAAACAATGAAAGGACAAAAACTTGTTACCTTCTTGCGACTGTGTAGCGAAAGGGCAACCTTCGAGAGATCTCTCTTCAAATGATTTTCAGCGGGAAGGTATTATTTACTTCATAATTTCTTGCAATTTCAAGGTGGTCATGGTCTGGCCACTGCGAAGATTATTCATTCCTATTATAAATAAATTGTCAATAATATGCAGCTTATACAAACTGCTAAATTGTTTTTGCTTCATTTAGATAGAAAGTTACGCTAGTCTTAAAATATTGGGCCTAGACGTTCACTAACGCATCTATTGACAGATGTGCACAACACATCACGCTAGTTATCCGTTTCGCTATCATTTCTTTCAAGCAAAAACCCATAGATTGCAGTTTGTTGAGCAGATGACCTAGCAGGGCTCTAGAAACCATTAATACCAGTGGAGGTACCACTGGAGCCGACACTAAAGTGATACCTGATCTTGTGTTTGTCGCTCATCTATGACAGCGATTATTGTTCAGTCAACGTTAAACCTGGCGAGACACGCGCGTCAAATGGGCCTTCAAGTACCTCACTAACTATACAAGGGCTAGAGAAGACTGCTGAGTAAACCACAATTTTAGGGATTAGCCATAACTAGCGAGTGTGAGCTATTACTAACAACTATCTTTATTGTGACAGATTTCAGCGGACTATTACTCAAACAAAGAGTTGAAGGGTTAAACAGTGTTCTAGTTTTAAGTAATTCGATCGAGTTAGGCCTAAAGCTGATGCGTCCACAACTTTGAAGCCACAATTGTTAAAACATTTTACGTAAACCTGGTGGTTGTAAAAATTTGGTCCTTTTTAACTCGGATCTTCCTTACGCTGTACAAAGGTGGCATATCGATGAAATGTTCTATAGAGGAACTTTAGTGGCAATGACGCGATATTTAGTAATAAGATCCTCTTCTCATAATTGTCGCCTCGGGTTGCGAGTAACAGGAAGTCATTACATTCACATGCGGTAACAGTCTTGTGCGTATTTTGGATGAAAGGAATAATTGGGTCCTATTTTTTAGCGCAAAAATAATGCTTTTTAATCGAAAAAATTGAAGATAGCATCGATATTTCTAAATCGAGAATAGTTAATATAAAATCCGAAAAAAGAGAAAAGCACAAAATAGATTCTGATAACATTGCATATACCGCATTTTATAAAAATAACATTCCTTGTAAGTACTATGCGGTGAAGAATACTCGACAGTCATACCATAGGACTTCTATTCTTCTTAAAACTTTGGTAATACTTTATTTGTAGAATCCGCGGCTGTGTATCCAGACCTTCATGTAGAGTCACCAATACAATCTGGCTTCATTTACAGGTTTGAGTAGTATGTGCAGCCTGTGTCCACCAAAGGTCTTTTGCTCTTAGCATTAATAATGCTGCTTTGTTCTACCTGCGCAGACTTTTACGACAGCTAGAATTTTAGTTACAAGCGCAAGTCACACCTAACCGAGGCTTTGATCCCAAAACACTATACATGGATATTTCTGGTTAGCCATGCGGCCTTCAGTAGGCTGCTTCATCTCAATAAGTCGTATAATATCAACAGTCTAAGTATATCCTATCATATTCACGTCGCTGTCCTTTTCGGTAACAGAACAGTTAAATTCTTTCAAGGAAAGACAAATTCGCCATGGTTTTCCGATCGAGAACTATAATAGCATTGCTGTGTTAAGAAGCGAAGACAATCTGGAAGAGAGTTATGGTGTGTTTAAAGAAGCACGAGTACGAATGGGCGACTCTTAATTAATGGGCAAGCTAAGAAAAATCTAACACAAGTACAATCTAACATGCTCAAAAAGTCTTGAGAGACTTCCTGAGCGTGTTAAATCTCTAATATAGATCTCTTTTAAGTTTGAGGTGGGTACCACAAACATGCATTTTGTCACTTTTCTACTTTATAACTCATTCGATCTAGATTCACCAGTGAAGCTAAGCATGACCACGATTACTGAAGAGAAGGCTAGTTAAATGTTATTAGCTCTTTCATGGCATATACCATTCAGACCGAACAAGTTACGACAAAATTTTGCTTTTGATCTCCGTGAAATAAGTTTCAGGAGCTACCTAAAACATCTAAGGCGGCTATGCTTTGAAACCGGTGTGAGAAATACTATTCCCAAGATCGAAGTTCTTTTATAGATTAGCGGAATTGTTTGAAACAAACAGTTAGTTACTCGAACCGAAAATTTTATTGTTTCATTATTCTTGCTATGTTTTAGGTTCATGGTCTCCCTCATAACGCTGGGTCGACTCGATATTTAGAAATCCAAAGGCAGCTGCTTACAATTACAACGACTCTAAGTATTTTGCCAGTGAATTATCTGGTTTTTCTGTTTAATTTAACCTACAGAGTCCTGTTATCACATGTGTAGCTTTTGATGTAGAATGATATAAGGTACAGTTGACTGTATTACCACGCCTCATTATTTCAACTCATAATCGCCTAGGCGCATGTAATTAAGTCACCCTCTGTCGTGGCCTAAAGACCAATATTCGATTTGGTTATATATATAAAAATATGGTGCTCTATGATCTTCCGAGTCTTTGAACTTGCGCTTCTACAAGATTTTCCCTGTTTCATAGGTAACAATGAATGTTTCTCATGACTTATCGGAGAACCCATGAGAAGTTTTCGCTCCACTTGAAGGCAACTAATTTTAAGGACTAAGGTATAGAAATGCGCTTTGATCAAGGTGCATCTTCATTGAGCTTAAAGTCCTGGTGATTCACTGGCACTGTGACGTTGCACCCGTAGGACAAATGCACCGGCGTGCAAGCAAGCTGCCAGGCAATTTTCTGATAAATAAGGCTATGCCGCCTTAGACAAATTGGTAAAAGTCGCATCGTTCTGCTGTTAAATATTTGGGCTGTATAGTTGTCTCAAAAATAGATTTATTGCTTGTTGTGAAGCAACCCCCTTTAAATATCTGATTATTGCAAATAAAAAAAGATATCTCTTCCTATGTGCAATAATTTGCACCCTAGGTTTGTACAGCTGTAATGATTTTTACACTTGGGATGAATTAAATGTTTAGATACGACACTAGAAGAAAGGGTACTAGTATTTACGGAGCCCACACCGTTAGCTCAATATGTACAGCTGTGCTGCCTAATGTCTTCGAACTGTCAAGGTTTCATAAACCTCAATTAAAACAAAAAGCATTTGTATATTCTGAGGAATGGGGGGAAGACTTACTAAATAAAAAAGTCATACTATTACCATAGTATTAACGTTTTGCCAGTTTTATTCCTGAAAGAGCTCCAGCGGTTTATCTTTGTCTATTGGTCATCTTTTGGCCTTCTTGACAAGTTGAATTTTACGTTAATTGAAATAGATATTTCACTGATTACAGTTTCAACCGAGGGGCACTTTTACTCCGTACAATTCCGCTTTTGCTAGACATTAGTCTTTCGTCCCGTAATTCCTTGCGTCTTTTCTTGTGTGCACTAACCGTAGCACTTCTTGCTCACTGTTGTATCGTCTATATATAGCCCAATAGGCTTCGTCGACATACGACTTCACTCAATTTTTCAGAACAGGGGCCTATCCAAGTATAACAAGAATGCAGCGTTACCGAATGTCATTTAACCACTGAACGCGCAACGAGCGAATGTTGTTGCCCCTCATCTCCCTTTTTCCAGCAAATAGCAATGAGTTAATGTTCTATCTTCATAATCCCTGTCGAAAAACGTTAACAAAATTTGCGTGGATGGGCCTTTCGATCTGAGTTCATATTTTGCACAGGATGTGAAGAATTATCATGCGAAAAAGTTAATCGGATTTATCACACCTTGGTTCTCCTGATTTAAATACGAATCGTGAAAGGACCTTAATTGTCAGTAGAACCATGGACAACCTGACAACGTTATCAGTTAGGCATCTCTCTTTTCTACTCTATTTTATTCTACTATATATTACTGCCGCTATACTGAGTACTTGAATAGGAACAGTGGTTGGTGTACGGTAACATGGTAGTTGTAATTAGAATGTCACTTTTTAAAGTCACTTTAACAGATTAGCTAGTGGTCTAGACAAGCATTGGAAGTGGCCCGATATGTCCCAAGACGCTGCCCTCTTACCTACAGCAGCTGTAGTAGAACGGACTAGGGGACTCTATACAATAACTAACACAAAGGTAAGAGAGCCGCCTATTTTTACCTGCCATATCTGTTTACTTTTCCTAGTCAAATTGACGAGACCTTTATCATTGTGGTGCAGGAGTATGCATTACAGCTGTATTTTAACAATATGTATATATAAATACCGAATGATATTAGAGTGAGTCTGGAGTGAGAACAAAAAGAGAAGCGTGATCGTGGTATTCCCACTAACAATGCGTATGTTGCGTTGCATTGTCGAAAATGGATAAGGATTCAAAACTCCATTTGACACTGTACATAATCACATGATCCTGCAGAAACAGCATGAGGCGGGATCAAGTAATTCGTATCGTTGTGTATTTCTGCGTTACCCTAATGGTTAACTCGACGCAAATGGCACCTGGGGGCATGCCGTCCGTGCACTAAACTCAACACGCATCTTAAGGTTGTATTATGTAAGCAACAAGTTGGTGTTGTCCGTGTTTCTGTGTTATGATTAGTATCGGAAAAAGTTTCATTTCTGCCGTTAGTGCTCGGATCACGGCTGTATTTAGAACGTGCCTATGTATTCTACAAAAGTTTACAAAAGAATCCAAATTGTATTTATGTAGCGGTAACCATAGAAACCAGGGAAGGCAATTGATGTCATTAAGTTGCAAAATTAGACTGACAGCTGCCTCTAGAGGACCTGAACCTGCAAAAACTGCTACCGTGGACGTTAAATGTTGACTGATGGTCAGCTTTAAAAAAAAAAAAAAGAGGACCTGAACCTGTATTTTCCCAACGTTAGTTGTTTTAAGCATGTACAAGTCATGCACATGTACATGTCTTTCATGGGTCGATGTCAATTGGCTGTAAAATGTCACATTTATTTTCGTGATGTGCCCAAAATTGTCATTCAAAACTCGTCGCTGTGTTTCCAAATAAATTTCCGTAATACCGTGTAGGAAAGTCTTTCCGTGGACAAATATAATAATTATAAATCTATGAACGTACATTACATGTACAGAAGCTAATACATAGGATATGATAATACGGCCAGTTTATTTGGTGCACTTTATATCACAAAGAGGCAACAGTTACTCTCTCGTATTACCTACCATTGCAACGTCGATACTTTATCTACGTACGTGCTTCGCCAAAGAACATTGTAGTTTGCAAATTTATTTAATTATAACAGCTGGCGAGTGTATGGCACGTGCGGAGACACGTAAATATGCGTCGCTTGTAGGAGACCCGTCGAGTAGTAATCCTGAATGTGAATGACCTAAATGCAAAACGAAAGAGATCTTATGTAATATCTTCGCCTGATTGCATCGAGAGACTCAGACGAAACATGCCAGTACAGAGACAGTTGAGTAGTTTTTAGAGTAGTGTGTATCATTTTTCTTCATCTACAATAGCGTTTTTTCATTACAAATAAAGCCAATATAATCCACTCCTCATTTTAGCCGTGGAATCCTCTGAATTGCTACCATAATGTGAATTCAGAGCTGCTTAGATCTCAGAACAACCTCGTGTACTTCATGCCTTCGCAGTATTAGAGAATTGATTTAGGGACCTTAGAATATTTTTAGGGCTGATCATCAGCCAAGATTTAACGTCCACGGTAGCGCTTCTTGCATTAATGCGTTAGACGGACCTTAGAAGTGTTAAAGTGCAAGGGCGGAGATCGAACCAGTGCATCTACTTGTCTCCTTCAGGACCTGAACATATTTTTTTCTCTCTTGGTAAGGCTTTTTAGTCATGATTACTCGTTTTGAGTGGGCGATCGGCATGGATTAGCTTGTGTCGTGTTTTCAGCTGGGAAGTGCTTTGTTTTGGAGCTTTTTTTCTGATTTGAGTGAGCAAATTACTAACTTAATATTACCTATGTGTAGAGGAACAAAAAGTGGCTATTTTATATCTTCCACATAACTAGATCTATTTAAAAAATAGATATATCAATCCATTAATTTGATTTAGCTGCTGAACAGGCGCGAAAGGCGCGGGGGTTTTATATACAAGAATATATCATTTTATAAATATAAACGTGATTTACACATTATTATACAATAATTATATTTTCAGATTTTTCTTCTATTGTTGTTTCCTTCTATAGAAAGTGCACGCCGGAGTTTCGAATATAGGAAAAAATCTTTTTCTAAAGATTTAAGTAAGAATAAATACGCAGGAAACATATGCTCTCAATAGGCTGATCCTCGAGTTACTACTTGCGTTGGCAAGACTACCAAAGGAACAGAATGCCTTATCGTTAAGCCGCTCCAGGTCAGTTTACAGCTTCTTACCTGCTGAGGTTTGCGCAGAACTAAAATATGAACTAGTTAGGTTAACGATTCAACTGTGAAAGTCTCATGGCTTCATATTTCTTAAGGAAAACTAGACGCAAGCAGTAATTGTTTCCAAACACAAGGTTTTCAGTTCCTGTGATGGTGACCTCGACCCCACACTTCTCCGTAGGACATAACTGTATACTATTACTCCGAAAGACAGCTTTATTATTCTTTGCCTGAATATAATCAAATGTGTTTAACTAGGTAAACAGAACCTTTATTTTACTAGTTGTGCCTATCTATTTTAATGCTTCAACTAATATTGCCAGGAGTAGTCCTTAAAGGTCACAGTACGTCAAATTTGCGACAAGTGGTATGGCCACGTCGTTTACCTCTAGGCAACGTTTCTAAAATGTTATGTCTAGATGGCATAGTGGAAAGATAAGATAAAAACGGATAGAAAACGTTTTGACTATTTGAGGTATTAAGCGGTTTTCGCGTAGTGATGCAGAGGAAAATTCGTAGGTGTGCAAAACGGTCTGGGTTTTTATATTTGAATGATGCCTTCTAATAATAACACCACTTTACAATGATGACCGACATTTTCAATCTGTAATATAGTATCCCGTAACCACTAAAAAAGCCAATAAAAGGCAAATGAGAAATATCGTAATGAAAGTGAGGAAAACTAAGTGTATATCTTTTGTGATTTAGGTCTTCAATATTTGCTTGTCCCAAAACCATTTTTAACAATTTTACAATAGCACGAATATAGAGAGAAGATGCTTAGAAGCCGCTAAGATATTAAAGAACCAATATCAATCTGTAATATGCCGGGCTCAAATTCTTAATATGTTTTTAATCTTCCCAAATTACGAGAAAACGCCGTTCGAATTTCAGGAGTCGATAAACGAGTTCTATGTTTATAGAATGTATAAGCGTATTTTTCCTAGGGACTGCAAATTGTATGATTTGAACTAGTCATATTAGTTCGAAAGATGAACAGGGCAGACCTACCGATTTTTAGTCCGTCGGCGCATCTTATCGCTGTAATTATGGACACGAATATTTGACTGTCACCAAAGGGTTAAGTACCGTTGGACAAACGGTCGCCTTAAAATATTTTCTACGGATGGGAAATTCTTTCTAAACTGGTAGCCTAGTAAAAACTACTAACCCTTTACGAGTGTCTCTATCAATAGAGTCGTTCTTATTGGATACGTAAAATGATCAAAACCTTGCTAACTTCCTGGAAGTCAAAACTAAGCTTTGTTAAGTATGCGTGATTCGTCAACCGTTCAGCCGCTTTACGATTCTTGTCGAAGCGTGACTAACTTAATTGCCATCGAAACTAAAAGCTTTTCGGTAATTGGTCTTTTTTCAGTTACTTCGTGATCTCAAGATCATGAAGCGAGCTCTGGGTTCGTTTGGCTGGCCCGTGGTACATTCGTTCATTCGTTTCCCCTCCTCTTTAAACTATCGTCCTTCATCTATATGATGTAAGCTTCAACTTTTGTCTAAATAATGCCGCTTGGTTTTCTTTTTTTTTTTATATAGAGGAGCTAGTGCTGTCGTGCCATAAACGCCGTGAAGGAGACATCCCTCGTTCCCTACAATCACCCAGCGTCTAACCAAGCTAACCAACAACACCTATCGTAACAACACGAACATCTTTTGCTCAGCTACTATCTATTCTCACTATTATTTCGCTTTTCTGGCCTCCCGTTACTTCCTCTATCCCTCTCTCCTCCACCTGCTCTTTCTATTTCGGCTGGAGGCCCTCCCCCGATAGCCCTTTCTCCCGCCGTCAATACCTACACCATCCTACGCCATCCACCAGTGTCTGGATATACAGCTGTCTCAGCTGGCCGTTGATTTCGCCTCTCTCTCTCGCTCTCTCTCTCCCTCACTCTCACATTCTACTAGCGCAGCGTTGAGCTACGACGCTCGGCTCGCCACCGTCGTTACTGCTCTAGCGGCATCACCAGAAGGAGACACAACGAGAAAGCTGCCATCTCTTAACAGCGGTACCAGGAAAGCCCGACAGAAGAAGCAGTAAGGAGTAGAAGCAGGAGCAGCCCTCTGCCGTTCATTCGCTGCTGCCGCCGCTGCTGCCGTTGCCTGTGATCGTCGGGCCCGTGTGGGAGCAGCCAGCAAGCAGACGAGTGGTGGCAGCAGCGCACCGATACCACCACAGGCGAAAGCGACGAATGAGTAATAGTACGATAGTAGTAGTAGTAGTAGTAGTAGGATCTTCTCGACATCGTATAGTGGAGCACTCAATAGTGCACCAGCCCGTGAACAGAGAGAGTCCGCGTCGTGCGTCGGCAGCCATTCATCCTTCGACAGTGGGTGCACAGTGCTAGTCATATTTCTAAAAGAGAAGAACATGCGACAGGGAAACAAGCGTACATATAATCAACAAAGCATATAAGATCTAGCAGACGCACCATATCGTCTATCAGCTACGACCACTGCTACTAGCATAGTGCAAACTACAACAAGAGCAAGTAGTACAGTATCTGCGGCTGCTTTTGTTGGTACCACAAACCAGTGTGAGCTGTGTGCATGCGCCTACGATTGAAAACCTGTTCCGCGCGCTGTTAGTTTCTTAGGTTAACTATTTTTGTTGCATTATTGCTGCCTTTTCAGCGATCGTGGCCGGTTTGCTGGAGTGTGTGTGCATTTAGTATAGAAACGAGAACGGCCTTCAACGAGCCTAACAAAAGCTAAAAAGCGAAAACTCGTTGTGGAAAGGTATTGCGTTCCAGAAAAGAAAAACGCTAAACCACCACAGGGCCAGCGGTGATGATGGTGGTCGGATATTAGGCTACATAAATCTTCTGAAGATAATATTCATAGTAAAATGTCCGTCGTTTACTGTGATGTAGTAACACAATAGTGTCTCACACAGTGGGTGACGAAGACTAACATACGTAGCGTTGTATTACAACATTTTACTTTTCTCGAGAGGATCCCTTCTAGTTATTTTGTGCCGTGTTCACGTGTTGCGATTCTAAGGAAAATTAGGAACGGGCCAAGTTTATGTGTTAGTGAACTTATCACCTCAGTTACACGCATATATATATATATATACATATATATATATATATATTTATAT
>MNPL01003030.1:0-11577 GCA_002081605.1 Tropilaelaps mercedesae
TATATATATATATATATATATATATATATATGTACAATGGCATACTAAGTGAAATTCTAGAGGGTTTCAAACTTTCTTAGGACAAATCAATCGCTTGTGATTGATTTAACGGCGATTTCCCTGGGCCGTTCTTGTTACCCAAGGTAGACACAATGTTGGAAAATATCTCATTCCACATTTCGGCAATCCTAAAAATACGAGCCTACATTTCCGGGCTCTGCCATGTCAAACAATATGGCACAAATAAAAATGAAAAATGCCGGCTTTCTCCTGCGCAATAAGGTTCATGAAAGAGCGTATAAATACGCGGAACTTAATGCTGTCATTAGATGTAAGCCAGTATCACTTGCTCTAAAACCCAGACCAGGGGTTGGAAGAGATAAAAGGCTATACGGCGTGACAGATACTTTGTTGAAGAAGTGTCGATGTGACGGTTGGTCAGTAAAGTAAATTTGCCACTCTCATATTTCTAGAAAGTAATCTTCTAATAATACAAATAACAATAGTGCGGCAAAGCTAGGACATGTATTGGCGGCACATAACTATTATTTAACATAAAAAAAGGTAAACTTCAATTTTATATCACAATTGGTTAATATAAAAAGCTAGCAGATCTGGCAATTCCTGATGCTTGACTTGTGTCTTAAGGCAGCTTTATTTGTGTTTATTTGAAAGTTAGTACTAAACTTTAAAAAACTCGTCTACGGATGGTTTTACCATTCCTGGAAGTTCTATTTTTTGCCATAAATTTTCATGTCTGTAATTAGTCGCCTTGGGTTGGTTATTTTTCGTGTTCCACGTTGGTTGCTCCCTCATTTTATTTGCATTTGCTATTGTTTATTCAGTGGACTGTTCTGAAAATGCATGCACGACATTGAGGTTCTGTTGCCAATGTACCTAAAGCCAAATACAGGCTTTAAATGATACAAAATAAGCGCTGACAATTTTATACATTATGCTACACACATGCTTTATACATTATGCTACATGTACAAACGTGAGATAAAGACTTATCAAGAGTATATCACACTTCCCCCCACTACGTAGAAGACAAACATTTTGAAGGCTGACAGTCAGCCAACATTTAAGGTCCACTTTAGCGCGCTTTGCATTACTTCGTAGAACCGACCTCATAAACGTAAATACGCAACGGCGAGATCAAACCCGTGCACCATGTCTCCTCCGATCAAAGGCGCACCAGATGCGCCAAGGCACCGAAATCGACCGTAAACGACAAATTTCTTCAAGAGTACCAGCGCTTTTTGAACATTTTTAAATTTGAATAAAATTTGTCAAATTTATTTTTGTGCATTTCAGTGCAAGCAGCTGCCTATAGGTCAGTTTTTCCTTCCGAAATCCTAAAGTAAAAATTTTAAACGTTTAGCCGAAGTGGGGATATCCTCTAGCTCGTCAGCCTGTCTCTCATTCGATTACCCCTGGGTGTTTCTCCGCTAGTGGTTCTATCAGACATCGTTTAGCTGTAAGGGAGCGCAAGCCGCCTCACATGTAATGGAATGCGTTTGGTACGGTAATGGCTTTTAAATAAACGTTTAAAAATCGCACTAATTCACCAGTTATATTTGTAATCGGGTATAGAGATAATATCGTATCCTCAATAAGTCGGTTGTTATTTCGTTAGATGCACTTGGACGTGAGCTGTTTTATACCGAGTGATGCGCCAATGTATAACCCAAGATAATAAAGTAAATAGCCTATTACACTCATTTATACTTTTTGTTATTTTCAGCGTATGTACTAATTAAATATATTCAGCTTTTAAGGACCATAATTGGCAGTGGCAGGTCGATTTGAACCGTACAATCTAAGCAACTAACCTTTCGGCTCGGAACCGGTAGTTATTTTGTGATGGAAGCGTTGTCCTGCGAAAGAGTTGAGATGGTTGTGTTGGCGCTCGAGGCGGCTGCGCTGCGAGGAGTGAAGGATGTGCGAATGCTGGTGTGGTTAGTAGTGGCGTAAAGCCCGTGGGCGCAAACGCAAGCGTTCCAGCAAGTGGTGCCGCTGGACGCCACATCACCGCCGCAGCAGCCGATGCTGTCAACGGAAAACCTGCACGTGAAAAAACAAACAAAGCAAACGTGAATTAAAAAGGTTAGTTAATGTGAATTGGAAAATTAGTTTCTTAGTCATATATAGGGTTCAGCCGAACAAACCAGAAAATGCTTGACCACATCGTCCTTGCTGTTAGTTGCGTATACATTCATACATTTGGTCCATCTTTATGACAGATCGTTAAGTAAAATGTTTACCCGTGTTCCTCGAAAACCCAACCAGTCATATCGATTCAAAGCAACAAATTTTAGCAAATTTTAACAATGTAGGCAATCTGCAGTTTAGTGTCGCTTGCTTATTATGCTGTCCTGGGCGTGTCATAATGAACATAGATCGCTAAATTAGAGAGGCTTGTAGGAATAAAAGGTAATTGCTGAAGGATCAGAAGTGTCGGTGTGGGAAATCGGGCTCTGCTGATCACTGAATCTATTGCCTGGACCTCTGGGCGATCTATCCCCAGAGAGCACTAAAAATATGTGAGGGAAGTAGAGGCCAGATAAAGGTTTAAAGTAAGGAAACTTCCTCGTCAGAATTTTCGGCTATATCAATAAGTGGCTCTGGCTGATACGGCTTCCGTGATAGTGAGATGAACGAATGGCTCTTTTAAGGAAACAAAACAAATTTCTGAGGAATGATAGCGTGCTAACCCACGCAAATACAGGGGTTTAATTTATAGCCGAGTTGTCTAAAGCGCAAGACTTAAAGCATATTAATCTACTCATTTAGCAGAGCCGTTTCTGAATTGTAAGGAACATACCCAGCGTCACATTTGTATTTCTTAAAACAAAAAAAAAACATATTTGTATGTCTAATATAAATATGTTTCTTTGCATGATCTTGTGGTAAAACGAAAAGTCTATTTTCTTATTGAAATATTAAAACTACACAAAATTGCAAATGCGTTATGCCGTTTCTGCGTCAATTCGCCTTAGGCCGAAACTGTAGTAACGTACCTAGAAACGACTAAAACACGCCATGTAGTTTAACGGTAGTTGAAATATCTGTTCTAGGGAAACCAACCATATCACTACCACAATTCTAAAGTCTTTAAGAATCTTTCAACACTTACGCTTAAAAGATTAACAACTTAATCAGTAAATAAAGGCATATGCATACGGACATGTGTACATGACTAGAATTTTGAGCAAACCTCCTAACGGGTAATCGCTGCTGTTCGAGCGAGAAAGAGATCTTTGCAGTAAAGAGGCCTACCCTGTGATGACCATTCCGTTGAAACCTAGAGCATCCGTTACAGATCCGGTCTAGTCCGGTTAGTCCGAAGTACTTTCGGAGGAAATATAAAGTTTTCTACTAGGCCCACATATAAGATAAGAAAGGAAGCAATTGGAGCCTAAAAACGTTTGAGGCATCTGAAGGCATGTGAAATAAAAAGCTACGGTATCCAATCACAAGCAGATTTGAGAGATTTCCAAGCAAAGGCGCATGGACATTTAAAAAACGGCTATTATGTAACAACGCAAAGGAAATCGGTTCACTTGAATAGAATGCAGGCAAGAAAGCCATTAACCACGTCAAACAGTGTATTGACATGTAGGAAACGATTGAAAATTACAATAAGTTGAATGATCGCTATTGGTTCATGTTGCTATAAGGAAGGCTAAGTTTGACAAAAAGCTATAATCCGTTTGTAACTCTGGCGAGTCAGACTCAGAGAGCTTATGCTAATATACTATTTTCAAGCACTATCATTTTTCTAATGATATTTGCCGATAACAAAACACTTTAAAGCAAAATTACTCTTTAATCTTTCAAATTTTTCAAGTAATGACATACGCAATTTCAGCTATTGCTATATAATAATTCAAGCGGCAAAAAATACATAGCACATATACGATCCCATACCAGCTCGCTCCCAGCAACGACGGGGGTTCAAAAATACAACAATATTTTAATGAATTTTAATGTAAAATGTAGAATATCCTATAAGGAACGAAAAAAGTATTCTCCAGCCGGGAACTGAATATGCCCGGTAGCTCTGAGGCGGCTGTATTAAATGATTATGTAGATGCTGGCGCACTATAATGCATAAAGAAATGTAACTAATTTTCTGATAAGGTGCCTTACTGAGCAGTTTTTTCTAGTTTTTTCATCAAGGAACTAAAATGCCGTTTTATTCTGCAAGTGTCGAAGACTAAGGAATTCAATTTATCTGAGGTCGTGCCTTGGTTAGTGATTTTCATTCAGTAAAATGTCAACCTAATTTGCATACTCATTGGAGTGATCTCGCCTCATGCAATTCTTTCATTTGGTGTATTCGACTCAGAAATGATCTATTTATAGTGCGGATTCTATAAAAAACGCGGGATTTTTTGGTAGAAAGTACTGGCATGTAATAAATTTTGCGTGCAAATCGCTCGCTTGTGTATTGACTATATAAAAATGGATAAGGCTCCAATTCAGCAATCCCAACCTTTCCAGCTTTGACCCCACCTAACATGCAATGGATTCATGTAATAGTGGTTTAGTAATGGAGTGACACCGTGAAAATACATATTACCACAGCATAATTTTCACCTGGTACTAGTGTTATATTTTAAAATATTTTGCTTTTGCTAAGAGAATTTAACGATAACGAATTCATGTTCTATGGCCTCTGTACGCCAGTAGGAACAGTCTTGAGGGATCAAGGAGACAATTATACTTTTTGTTCAGCAGTTTTATTCTAAGTAAGCCACAATGGTATATTACAGCTAAGTGCTTTTTACTGTAAAAAAGCGATTCAATAATTCTACTAACCAACAAATAAATCCTAGTGGCAGTACGCGTAGTGCATGTAAATTAACCTTGTAAAGAAATTATAGCTATTGGTTCATTATACTGTAACGAACAAGTTAGATATTCATTTCCAAATGACTGCAAATTGACAACTGACTAAAAGATTATACAAAGCATTGATTATTGCATAGAGCGTTACAGGATGCGCCTTTTGTATTTCGAACAATTGAGATTCAGACAGTTTAGGTTAATTTGCTATTTTAAGGTACTATCATTTTCCTAACTAATGATTCTCAAAGTTGAGTATATGACTATGAATACTTGATATAAAATGAAATTTTTGGTGATTTTCCTCGTATAGAAAGGCTTTTTGTATCATTTCAGGTACGCTAAATAAACAACACATAGAGAAGTATGTGTCACCACCAAGACTCGGAAGTAGTAAGCGCTTTCACAACTAGCTTGATTGGCTACTACCGCAAACTAACCTACATCCGTTTTAAATAAACTTTTGGAAAAACAGCAGATCATTGCTTACAAAATTTGTCTTTTTGCAATCTTTAGCGGCCACCTAGTAGCGCTCGAAGGAAAAATAGAACAAAAGCGTCGGACCGTACAATACGTGAATGACAGACTCGTATACATAGTATACATAAACGTAATTCAACAACAAAAGAAATAACGCCACGTTAGACATGAATTTCGCCAAATATGAAGACAATAGGTGGAAATCGTAACGAGAGCAAGGGTATCGAGCAATCTCATTAACTCATCTCTGACCATTCGGATGACGAGACAACCGACATAGCTATCGGGACAACTACAATACGTATTATCCCGATGGTACAACTGCACGTACAGTATCTGTCTAAATTGTAGCCCATGGGTATATATATCCTTCGAAACAGGGGTTCTTCCCTGTCACGATACAGGTCTGCAAAAGAGATGGAATGACAGACAATGAAAGTGCTCGGTAAAAGCTTTACGACACCTCGCAAGGCGATGTAAGGCGCTTGAAAAAACAGCTTAGCTACAGTTTCGTCGAATCCCAGCCGATGTATTATCTTTTTACATAAAATGTATGCATGATTAACGCTAGGTTTACTGGACCGTCAGGGTATCTGACGAAGTGGTTAAATGGGCGAGTGGTATAGTCAATGCCCTAGATAAATTATTTTATCACACGTTACTGCAACCGGCCCTTTAGCTAAGCCGGTTAGGTTGTTTTATATGGCATTCAGTTGCACTCAAAGCTAATTACACACAATCGACTCGTTGTCTACCGGATATAAAATCGAAAAACTATTGCCCTATTATGTTACGACGCTTGCTTACTTCCTATGCCAGTGATCCCTGAAGGTTTGTGTCCCAAGGCTTCTCAAATTATCTATCGTACGGTCTTGCTTAATAGCACAATGTCATCCCGCATAAACTAGACTGTTTGACTACTATGCGCCCGTAGGAGGAAAAGTCTGACAGGATTAAGGAGATTTAGCTCCATTTGTTCATTGTACTGTAAGGAATACTAAATCAGACATTAAAGACTGTGTCGTTTGTATTCGGACGCAACGCGAATTTTACACCTAATTATAATGTGAACTTCACGTAGTCCTCGTATTGATAGCCTCACTCCTCTGTGTGCCTCTGGGTTCATCTCTTTTTATTTAAGCTTTTACTACACTTTATACTGGTATTTTTTCAACGATTGGAGCTCTTGTAATTAATTTTTTCGAATCAATTGTTCTGTTTGAAGTGAGTTTAGAATAATTGGTGGAGATGTAATATTGTTACACTTATGACAATATTAATGGCAAGGCTCAAGGTGGCTGTTCTTTGTAACAATCTGTCAATATAATAAAAAAGATTAGAGCTAGGGTTGTCGACACTTGATTTATTCAAGTCTCCAATCACAGGAATGATGTGCGCAGCTGATAAAAAGTTTCAATAGAGATATATAGTGGATGGCGACGAAAACAACCGCTGCGTCGACGTAACACCCTGTCGCACTCGCAATTACCTTCACAGGGAGATGCGGATCAAATACGTAAACAGATACACTTTTTCTCTCCTTATACACTCGTTACATAAGAATCATACGAGAGTTCAGTTGTAAGTTTTGGTTCGCTGCGAAAAAGGTATAACCGACAATTTTATAATCTTGTTTGCTGTAATAATATGTGAATAACACCCGCTACAGGCGCACCGTAGCAAAATGAGATAACCGCCTTTGTAGTTTTAACAATTTTCAAATTTGCTGTCTTCTATGCGCTCATTTCGTGTGTATTGTTAGATTTCATTTCAAACTAACCTTCAGGTATAGCATAACGAAATTAATTCAGATGTTGTGTTAATAATCACTCGTTAAATAAGTACAATCAATGCATAGATAGTGCTTAGGATACGGAGTGAACCCTATTGACTTTCAAATAAGATATTTTTCAGGTTCTTAATAAAAACAAACACACCATACAATGGTTTCGTTCAAGAAGATTTACATTTAGGAAACAAAAAGTAATTTAGTTGCTCCAGTAAAATGTGAAATTTCCATAGCTACAACTACGGTGAATTTATTGCCCATGTACTTAAATTAATATGGCTTACCTCCAAACGAAGCTATAATATTAGAATTTGCCAGACCTGGATAATCTTAAGTGCCTAAAAAGATTAAGATATCCTCTGCGATATCATCGGAAGTCTTCCTATTTATGCGGTTCCGCTTCTAATCCGGTGGTTAACCGAAGCGGCTGAAGAATCGTGTTGTGCGTTTACCTGTCGTTAATGCTTCGCTTTTGTATTACAAATACGTTGTACTAACCAGCATTGCCAATTAGTGCTAATCACCATCAGTTTGTATTAGCTTTTCCAGGGAGCAACAAGCTAAGATTGATGGAAAGCAACGCGCAGCAACACCATCGAGCGAGCCTACCCACATTAGTTAGGCTGGAAAAGCGAACTGCTAGAGACCACTCTATTGGTAGAACTGCGCAACTCGCTTCCTTTAGCGAAACTTAGGTATCCAGAAATTTAGGTGTACAGTGTGCACATAGCTACTATAGATACTGGGCTCAGCCAACGAGCAAGGTGGGCGGTCGCTAGCTGCCAATGGGTGAGCAGGCCAGTGCACATGCCACTACATATTCTGCAGGAAAAAGAAAAAATGCCAATTAGCAAATGGTGGCAGTCAACAATGGCGCTAACGGGCAATGGAAAGGAGGACGAACCGCAGAAGTGGGCATCTGAGGCGTATCTAGGTACGCGCTGTGTTTGAGAAAGGCTGCACCACAAATGGTGGACGAGCTAAAGCAGCGCTGAAAAAACCAGGGAACAAAGCTTCGACGGTGAAACTTTTGCGTTGTTGTTATCGTCGTTATCGTCGCTCTCTACTGACCGTCGTGAGGCCACAATCAAAAGTCTTGATGTTGCCTTCTACATCAGCTGAGGCGGAGTTTCAAAGAGATCGCTGAGCAAGCAATGTATGCAGGTATGCACTGCACTGCCACTAAAAGGTGTTAAAACAAGGGATAGAGGGAGTGACGAAAATGTTAGAACGTCTGTAAGAACCGACTGCAGTTGGCTTCATCATATGCCCCCATTTACCATTACTATTGCCACCGTTGGGTAGTCAACCTGATTGGATGGTGGGATGTGCCCCAGTAGCGGCGACCACCTCAAGGTCGACGAATGCCGGAGGTATGACCTTTCTTTTAAATTCCTTGACACTATTACATACACGGCTCACCCCCTTTCAAGTAGTGCATAGACCACGTTTTGTCTGACTTGAAGCTGCAAGAACTTGCGAACTTGGTCTACGGCTAAGCCTGTTACTGATGCAAAGAGTGGCCCAAAGGGACACTGCTTCTTTAGACGAAAACAGCAGGATATGTGGACAAATAGAGGCAGAGAGACAAGGGCTAAAAAAGGTAAAAGAAAAGCAAGACGAAGGCGAAAGGGAAAGGCAACGAAAAATGGAAACGCCTTTTATGGTGATCGGAAACAGCAAAAAAGGGAACAGGCAGAAGCGACAAGAATTAATAGAAAGGCTATTCAAGGGTGAACCCTCAGAAACGAATCTCGTATTAGACAAAGAGAGGATCGGCCCGGCCGTGAGAGACAGCAGAGGACCGCAGAAGGCACAAAGCCAAGCAGCCTAGCAGGTAGGACAGAGATGTCTCTGCTCTGATCGTATTGCCTTACTGTCTATAGACCATGGACAGCAGGGATCAACGAGAAATGCGACCGCCGTCGTTATAGAGCTCCATACTCGCATGCTCTCCTGCGCTAGCACAAATACATAAACATATGCATATGGGTGATTGGGCTCCCCTGTCGCCAAACAAAGATCTCGACACATTTGCATTGTTTTCGGGTTCTCCGCCAAGGTACGCCGTTATACCCATGCACTGGTAAAATACATAATCGCACCATTTGCTACCCTGATAAATACAGAAAGAAAAACTAGGGAATATTCACCAAGCGTAAACAGGGTTTGGTAGGAAGGCGCAACGTCGAGCAAACCTCGTTTGATGTTTCACGACTACGTGCGAGCCGTAACGAGTAATCCTTTTGACAATAAGCACTCGTAAAGCTACGAAATGGAGTTAGGAAATAAGGTCAGTCGGGGAACGGTGTTTGTCGGTCGATATGTGTTGATATCCGATACGACCTGGTCAATCTCCTTGAGGGTAAGTTTCGAGTCGGAATTTTCTTTCCAACGTGGGCAAGCGACAGGCTGCCGGGATGCTACCATATACTTTTCATGTGCTTGTCTTTTTTGTACCTCAACGGTGTCGCTTCAGATTCATTCTTATCTATTGCGTTCGTTTTTTAATGTTGTTTTCTCCTTTTAGTTATTTTTTATTTTTGTTTATTTTGCGTATGACCACACATGTCTGCTGTACGTAACAATAGGCTTTGTCGAAGCTAATAAGCATTGTCGTATAACAGAATGTCTTAATTATATTTTAATACTTAGTATTAAATTACTTAATTATTATATATAATTACTTAGTCTTATTGCAAAAAATCATATGATGTGTATTCTATGAGGGCAGTGTTAACAGAAAGACATTTGTGTATTAAAGAAGAATACAAATACAATATGCGAGTTGCTTGAGCTAGTAGCTTTGTTTTGGCAAAAATCAGTGCAGAGAATTGATGAGCATACATGTGTAATTTGGCCGGTAAAGGTAACTGGATGACGTGTAGTCACATGCAGCAAATATAGCACACATAGTGTTAGTCAAATTACGTCTGTTCTGGAGGGTTTGCACATGTTAGGATGGCTAAGTTTTAACCAGGATGGTTTTGTGTTTCGCCTAAGAGCTTCAGTATCTTCCGTGAATTATGCGTACGTCCTATGTGGATTCAGGACATATAATTGAGGAAGTTCTCTATAAAAATATGATTTTTTGTGCTTGAAAAGAGGGCTTCACCCAGAACTTCGAAAAATAATTTCCACACCGTTCAAGCATATTGCAACCTATAGTTATGAAGGCTCTCGCTTTGAGATATTCATGCTACTAAAATTAATATATAGATATAGTTCGTACTGTACGAATGCAATATAGATGTTGTTTTAGTTGATAAGTATATGTGAAGGAGCCATGAGGCACAAACTTCACGGTTTAAATAAATAAAGTTAATTGCTCATAGGCATTTCGTTTTTCGAGGTATGATGATATGAATGAATGATACCCCAGAAACGCTCATCAAGGGTTCTATTATATACGCTAAGCGCTGCCGTATGATTCGTTACCGTATGATTATTTTAGGTTATTATCATGCAGACGCTAATCGTGTTCCAAAAAAACTCGAATACGTTAGCTTTTTATCAAAAGCACTAAAAAATCTTGAACCAGCAAGTAGTTTAAATTTTTGCAAAAAAAACAGAAATCATAATAATAACAACGCTCAAGTAAAATAATCAGGTACCCTGATGGCTAATAATGAAATTCATTCCAATTTCGCACAACACCTCATTATGGCATCACATACGATCGATCCAGAAACGAGGAACATGTTATTATATCTCTATTTGTTCCACAAGAACATTCGCTACGGTCTGGACTTACCTATAACACAAAAAAACCGTTACACAAGAGGTTTTCGATTAAATATAACTGTAAAGTAATATATATTCAACAGCATGATACAACAGCGTGATAGCAACACTGCGTCAAAGTGTGTCAAAGTTTTTTTACTGTGCCACATTATAAGCACGCTGTGATGTATATATATATATATATATATATGTATATATATATATATATATTTATCAGTGTGTGTGTATCATACAAATTCACAGCAATGTTGTTATGCCGTTTGCGGGTTGGCGCAAAACGAATTGTCACGCATTTATCATTCACCCAACAAGCACAGCGGACAGAGCATACCGATGTTCTTTGGCACGATTGGATGCCTTAAATTGGAAAACGTTGTGGGAGCAGTAGTCCTCGCAACGGTTGCCTACGACAGCCAACAGCGATTGGCCTGCGAGCTCATGCCCGCTTGTTAATCCCTTTATACAAGTCATACTTTGCATAGCTTGACAGGCTCTCCCCTAAAGAGTTAGGTAAGCTCAAATAAGTCATGGATTTTCGCTTAGACTAATTTGAATTTCAAAGCTGAGTAAAATCAATTCATCGTAAAACATATTCAACAAAGGCGTCGTGGCATAAGGCAATTCTCTATGATCTAAATAATAGCGGAATGCTTACAAATATTTAAAAACCAAATAATCGTAATATATATATATATATATATATATATATA
>MNPL01003034.1:0-17136 GCA_002081605.1 Tropilaelaps mercedesae
TATATATATATATATATATATATATATATATATATGCGTTTATAATGAAGTGTATATGTTGAGACCTTCGAGCGGTCTTTTATTGTTCTCCGTGAGTAGTACACAGAACACCCGTCGCGTGCCTCGGTTATGTGTTCACCGGTATGTCTCTATTCAGCTTTTACAGGGCTATTCGTAACTGTGATGCGTTTCCTAGAGCGAGCTAATATACTCTGATTGGCCTCAAAGAGGGCGTTAAACAAAGCACAGACAGTGTCCGTAACAAAATAACGCCATGAAGTTGAGGTGAGCAAACAAATGAAACTTAATAAAAGGCATTTCGTTGTTTCAAGCGAGGGCCTCTATTGGGGCAAGGATGTGCAACAGCTCACGTTCAGGCGTCAAATGTTAATATGGCTATTTGTGTGCGTTCGTTATTTCTCTTTTGTTGTTGCCGAAATATTCCAAGTGTGAAAGTTAAGCAATGACTTAAGTGCAAGTTGTACGCAACAGTACATATATATATATATATATATATATATATATATAGATGTGTAGGTATTGTTAACAACCAACTTCAGAGAGAGATCAGGAGTGCTGCTGCATCACCTACCAGCTCGTATAAAACGCCTGAATACATGAGTACTACCTCTCATTGTCCTGTGATTATACCGAAGCTCGGATTTGATCCCTGATCTCCCTGACCCGTGATATATTTACCTCGGTGATTTAAGTGGGCTGAAACGTCCTACGTATACACCTACATATGAATATAAAGACTTATTCTAATATATTGCTTTTTCTCAAGGCACACGATGGATGGATATGTAGTTGTTTGTCAGTATTGTCGCTGTGTCGAGACAATCTGAAGAGTTATTATGTTATTCTCGCATTTCTACGTGTCACGGAAAATACAATTATCGTATGTGACTCTGTCGCTACTAATGCGTGCTATGTTACCGCGTCGTTGCTAAACGCATAACTAGAGCGCATTTGGCGAAACCTGTGAGCAATTTACTTTGCCTTACTGTGCCATTACTACAGATCTTGCACGTACCTAGGCAGAATATACAAGTTTTGTTGGCATCAAGGTGCATACCGCCTTACATGTATGCGTGTGCATAGACAGCGGCGAGATGAATGCCGTGAGATACACCTCCATACAATGTTATTTGTATATGCCACTCGTATGAAGTCTTCGGTGAGTGAATAATAATTTACGAGAATTCTTAGGATCCGCGTTGAACGTTTCATGCCTCGCCACATAGCAACTGTAGCGCTGACTCTGATCTCAGTGAAAATTCTTTCCCACAAATGTGCTGTGGCCAGCTGAGCGCTATAAGAATAAACACCAGTGCGCAGGCAATTCATCGATGATCCAGCGAAAACCACGAATGAGAGAATTCCTAGGATCGTGGTAGCACGGAAGTTAGTCATATTTAGGCCAACAGCAAAGACGAAGAATCCGCGAGAAGAAAATCCGCGCCGGCGTCGTGTCATCCAATGGCGATTCCCTTCATGCACAAGTGTGAAGCTATACAATAAAATGATTACTTAGTCGTAAGATTTTGATTTTTTATTTTAGATAGGTGATATAGTGTTTCCCAGTTCACTGTGCTGTCCGCCAGGTCTAAATAATGCTGTGCATGTTATACATTAAGACGTTTTGTGGGATCATCATTATTATAAAATCTACTAACATATCTTTTAAAACACGCAACGTGTCTGTACATTTTTAGAGTGGGCATCGAAGGGAATCGCGTCTATGTTACTAGAGCTTGACGCCAGATTAGTGTGTGGTTACATTTATTAGGCTTCCTACTGAAGCTAAGGAATCACCTAGACTAGTGCAACCAACATAAAGTAACCAAGGCTCATTGTATAAGCATCAAGAAAACAGAATAGCCCAAACAGTCGACTAGATGGAATCAGGTCTAGATGGAAAAATGTGTCAAGCTGACCATTTTTCCATCTAGATCATCTAGAAATCCTTCTCGCTATTCTGTCATGCCAAATATCTGAATCCGACTCAAAGGTCAATATCGTTTTACAAAACATGAACTTCCACAGCGAAGTTTTTCCTTCTACTCATGCCATACAGCTGCGGGACGTTAAGAATCTGCTCCAGCAATGCTCCTACAGAGGTATTCCATAATATACATAATTAGTATGTATAATACAAAGACCTAGTTCGATAGACCAACGGCTTAGGCGACAGGCCGTATTATAAGCGCGCAGGTCATACTAGGCTAATGCAGGTAAGAGCCTAAGGTAGAAAAAGTCCTAATACAAGACTAGTTCACGAGTTTTTTATTCCTAAATGTACGAATCTTGAGTAATTCAGCAGTTGTGGAAATAGCTCTGCCAGCGCCTGTCCTGAGTCGAGCTCTCTTAGCACAAAGCAGGGGTACATACAGAAAGAATGCAAATAGATTGCAAATAAACCGGAATACCTGCGGCCTTTGAAGCGGCATGCGACTCCAAACGATGTTTAGAATTAATCAAAATTCCGTTTACGTCTATGTAAAACGTGCACTCCTAACATCTGCTGTGAAATCATAGCTGGCGATAGTTTGCGGAGTGCATTATTTGAGGTCCAGCCAGCATTCGGGAATCAGTGTCTGTTGTTCGCACTTTAGAATTCCTCTTTACGTCTTTTACTCCGATAACCTGATTCGACTGTTTTTGCTTACTCGTTTGATAAAACCGGCTCTGCGTTCGCAGGTTGCCGGAAGGAAAATGATACTGTGTACACACCGCTTGATCGTCTCAATGTTTGTACCAATTGGACTAATATTCTGTATTCCGCACCCTAGCCAAGTCACATTCCGCTCTGGACAACAGTATGCCGTTGGGATGCATTGGTCTTTTTACAGTCAAGGAGTCTAGGCTGCGAATACGGCCGGACTGCTGTCATGATTTCGTGGTATGGAAAAGCGCCATACTGGTGCGACAATTAGAAACCTTAGGTAGCTATACAAATACACATATACAGCTATACAATACTATACAAATGCATTCTTCTCACAAGCCAAACGACTTACGTCGGGCCTTCGACTTATGCACATCCTATATATAAAAGTTTTTAGAAAAGGACATTTAGATTACATTATTGCGGCAGACAAACTATTATATGAGCTACTCGGCAGTAGAATACCGTCAAACGAAGAGGCTGCATCGCACTGAGATGTTTAGAATATTATTAATAACATATACGCGTGTATCAAAAGAAATACGCGCATTATATAGTCATCTTTATAATTTCTTTTTTTTAAAAATATTTATTTTCTCTGCTAAAGCTGTTATGGTACGAAAGAGTTCAATTGCGCTGGTATTTGTCCGTAATTGTAGTGATGACTTTGTTACAGGTTTGCCCCACGGCAGGGTATAGCGTTAAATCGAATCTAGACCCCGCGTGTTCACTAGCACATTCACATAAAAAATTTATTTTGTAGATAAATGAGCTTTTGGGGTATTGTAAATTTTTGTCTGTATTGAGAATGTGCAAAGAACTTTTTTGTGAAATGAGTTTCCTAATTTCGCTATCTGGATTTTCATTTCACCAAGAAAATGTCGCCCTTTACGCGGGATTGGAGGTAGTTACTGCTAACTATGGTAAGACTTACAAGAACGCTGGAATAATTATGAAATTATGAAAAATAATTATGAGTTCGCTTGGGACAACTTCCATCGATCGAATATAGCGTACTGACAGCGGCGGCTTTCGTCACTTCGGGGTGAGGCTCGTCCGATAAATTAAGTCGTAAGAGGTGTCAAGAATTTATAGGAACTCTTAAATGAAAAGGTTAATATCAACATCGTTAGATTTAACCTGAATTTTCTTCTGCATTTGTTTTTCACCGCAAAAGCACATTTACCATATTTATGTTATTTTAAAAACAGGTTTACTTCCGTCGAAGGTAGTTACAACATTTATCTATAGACAGTACACATCAATATTAGTATAAACAATTACGTACAAAGCGTGTTTTCATCTGAGCTTTAACGGTTTTTGCTTGAGTTCGTCACGTATGTAGCTATAAGGTCGCCAGAATGTCCTAGATTAATCTGTTGAAGCCAACATAGTCTTAACGTAACCCAGTAATAAGAAACTCCCGTGCTATCACCAATAGACTGGACATGACGAAGCAGCTAATATTTAAAGAATATGGTCAGCGAGGTTTAAGTTTAGCGTACACTAAGTGATCATGGTAGAAATATACTGTGGCCTGGGTGGCATGGTTGAGTATGTTTCTGGACTGTAACTCCCTAGACAAGGCAGTGGCACAGGTTTGATCGGAAATTATCGAGTCACTCTGGTAATCCGGATTGATAAGGCACCGGATTAATGGAGCCCTATGGCCCTTTCATTCATGATTCGGAGAAGCCCCAGAAATTTGCATCATTAGTAGTATTGCACGAAAATTGGCTATATCATATTTTGACATTTTCGATTACGCACAAATATAAGATAAATGTCCTAAGCAATCTTCAATCTACCAAGAATGGTTACGTCACCTATTTCGAGATGTCAACATTAAAAAAAAATCGAGCATCATAGTAATTTGTTGAAGATTTCTCCTTTATTGGCTATTTATGTCTTATTATCATGCTGCTGACGGCTATACAATTTATATTAATTTTAGTATCATCGGTGTGTACTACACTATTTTACAGATGTTTTACTTTTTACATATAATAATACCTATACATTGCCCGTATATATTTAGTGCAGTTTATACAATCAGAAAGCCGCCTGTGTATGTACCGTGTTGACATGCAAAATGTATTTATACATCAGGCCGAAAGTACCATATGTCGTGAGGCTGACACTTCTTAACATGTCGACGTCTATGATAGATTCATCGCTAAATGAGTCGACATGATGCCTTGAAATAGCGACCAAATGTACAAATATTTGAAATATTCCCATGCTGCGCGTGTATTGTTGCCCCTGTATTATTTGTGACACACTTTTCGCCGAAATATTTCATTGAGCGTACATCACTGGAGGGGCTGCGGCACTCCACTTTGGGTGCAGGTAGGATGATCCCGGCCCAGTATTTTGTTGACGAAACTCGTGAATGCATGTACACCGAAATTCTTCAACACGAGAATCAAGCCATAAGCCATCTGCGCACACAACCAATCAATTAGATATATTCTCCGTTGACAAACTGACCAGTAACAAACCCAGTCAACACGGGTACTCTAATATTTTATTAATAGTAGTTTATTAGTTATTTCACTGATTGTTGTATCTGTAAAACTGGATGATTTGTGGTGCTCGCGTTGTAACCAACTCTAGCTGTAAGCTTTTTTAAAGACATCAATTAGTGCTTTTATAAATGCTAAAAACTTATTGCCGGGGAAGGATTGAAAAGGAATTATTGCAAAAAGTTGGTGGTCTGAATCTATAACACTCAGCGGCATTGGTTTAAAGTTCCAGTGCGCCTACATTGGCATACCGCTTCAGTCATCCAGGGTGGTTTCAACATAACAAAGAAGTCCTAAGTCGTGACGGGCACTATTTGGTATTCAGAATTTAATAAAGACTAAGGTTCATGTATTTTAAAATGCTTTTCGTAATTTGAAATGTACATTATAATAACAGTCGGCCCAGCTTGTTGAAATCGTTGGTGTTACTTTAGGGAATGGACAAATTGGCATGACGTTTCTGCAGGTTTAACTTCCATCGTCAGTAAAACATCTGCAAGCGCTGGGATTACGCCGACATTTGATGGCTCCGGATTATCGACATATGACCTTTGCTACCATCCACCTATACGTGCATAGGCGGTCCACGCATTCATCATTGCAGGCACCAAAACTTGAAAAGCCTGTAGAGCTTAGATAATTATTCTCTTTTTTCCCCTTTACTTCATTTTTTCTTCTCTAGGTTCTTTACGGTCGTTCAATGTAAATACTTAAGTACTGTTGTTACTCAAGCAAACTAGACCTTACCGCCGTAGTGGCGCCGAAAATTTCCTTGACCGACTGAACGATGTCATTGGCCTCCGTCTTGCCGTTGACCTGTACGCGCATAGGAAAAAAAAGGTTTAATTTATATCTGTTTCATGTGTTCGCAATAATATCTCATGATACACCCGAGACTGGCTATGTTGGTCACTCCAGTGCTAACGCTAGTGGAATTCGTTGCGGTTACTCTATCTGTCCGTGCTGCACGATAACGGTCCTAAATGATTGCGACTGTTCGTAGTTGAAAGGCATCGATAGTCACGAACCCAAAAACACTGTCAGTTTTGCCCGAAAATTTGAATGTAGGAATTGAATGTAGGATCCACGTTTAGTACTATGGGCTAATGGGCTGTGCAGGCACTCGTTCGGTGTAAAAGAGGACACGGGTATGGGGGGGGCTAGTGGTCGGTGCGGCGTCAGTTTGAGAACAGCAGGCATGAGTGCCTTCTGCATGACACACTGCCCTGGAAAATACCTAGCCGTGAAGTGAGAGCGCGAAGAAGTGGTTGTCTTAAAAAAATAAGGCCGCTAATAAAAAAGCAAAACTGCATACCGCAAAACCACTTACCATGCTAGCAAGGCCTTGGAGACTCCTGAATAGACCGATATCTCCTCTAACATACCGCTCAATAATCGTTCGGAGATCATAGGTTGTCGATGTTCGCTCGTCGAGGTTCCTCTTCGTATTGCTGACGGCTTGAGCCGTAGCAACCGCCATATGATTCGAGTACGCCACCTGCTCCAGCAATGGAGCAGCGCAGGTAGTACCAATGACCAGCGCAAGAAGAGGAAGCGGATTCATCCTATCGCCGTTAATCTGTTTGATTCTGTTGTGTCAGCGTCTCTCGATGTCGAATAGAGAAGCACGGAATGACAGCGGAGGCGACACTGGCGTAGTCCGCATTTCACAGATCGTTTTAACGTCTCTAGACGTCTGCCGTTAGCCAGGTTGTGCCATCAAGTTATGTTACCAGGTTACTTATATGGTCCCTCGCCATGACCCATACTGCGCTGCTCGTGCTGTATGGCAGACTTAATCTATTGGCGTTTCCCGTGGCAATTGCAGATAATCAGCCGGCTTTGGCTGGGGAGATTTGGCATTCAATATGCTTGGTACAAACCTCTAACGTGTTTTGTCCTGCCGAAGTCACACGTAACAAATATATCCAATGATTAGCGTAATGCAAGGGAACCCTTTATCGACGTCATGATACACAGTTTGTTGGAGAATTGTGTTTACAAGGTTCTTCGGGTTGAGAAATGTCTATTGAAATTTTTCGATTTAAATTACAAGCCGAAACCGGCACAAATCACGCGTAAGTCCCTCGAACAAAAGCCCCCCGTTTCTCTTAAGATTTGCAGATATCAGCACAATGTTCTTGTCGATCGGCCGCTACATCATTAAAAGGGGTCACGTGACATCGTTGCTCTTGACAGCTATGCTTTTTTCATAAACGCGGCTGTAACGAAAGTTCCAAACGAATTTGAAATAGCAAATTTCGTTATTTTTTATCATTCTTATGGCTATTTTTAGCAAGGATAATTTGTACGATTTTGAGTTATCCAACTAGTTCTTCCACTTTACTAAGACAGCTTTGCTTGTCATTGCGTATCAGATACCGACATAGTTATTTCACAACAACTAGTTTTATGCAATTATGGCCTGTATAAAAAACTATGCTGATATCAGCGACCCTCTTTCAATCATTATAATTAATCGAAATGTATTATGACTAAGGACTTTTCTGTGCGAGTCTACTTACATAACGTAAAACGTGTAAAAAACATCGCGAATAAGTACACCAATTCTCCATCATAATAGCATTATTACTTTTATTATTATGATGGTGTTAGTGTTATTATCATTATTATTACTATTTATAGCCATCACAAAGCTGTTTTTTGCTGTAATAGATGGGTTCGTTTTTGGTGGAATAACACCTCATTAAATAAGTGGTTATTTCTAATCAATAATTTCTTCTCTTTTTATGTTATTATCGGTAGTATATTCTTAAGATGTTTTTCTTAATGTCAAAATGCATGGTATTTTAAAAGAATTAGGTTACTATGGTTTGGCTTGGGGTAATGACACACCGGAAAAAGTTGAACCGGTTCCCGGTTTTACATTCATATCCACAAAATCGAGAAAGCAGCAACATTGAAGAATTTATAAACCCTTTTGCTAACTACGTTTTCGCTGTTACTACTATTATTATTACTATCCAGTTGAATCACTTTTGCGCCTAATTTATCACGAGAATCATGCCTCAACTTATTGTCAACAATGTCATTCTTGTGATTCATAACCAGTCAAGTGTGTATTCGCAACGCCCCACAAGTTCAACATAAGCCAAAGAACCAAACTGGTACAAACGTAAGCTTGCTATAGAAGGCTCATACCCTCATTATTTTACTGTTCACATTTGTATGGGCAGGACTTTGTGCTCTATGAGTGTGTATATATATATATATATATATTCATACGTACTTTTGGTACATCCCTTTGTTTTTATTGAGTTTCTCCCTTCTGTTCAACCAACATTAGGTAAATGTGTACGGGATTGATATGTTACGCCGTGAAAACATATGCTCTCTGAAATCTAGTTCCAATTTCGAGCACGACTGTGCATGCATCTGATACTAAATTGTAATAAAAAAATCTAATAATGGTCGTACGGTGTCTGTTGTAATTAACAGTACGATTGATTTTTCGACTCCGGAATAACTGTGGTATTATTGACGAAAAGACCCTAAAAACACAGAATTTCTGCTTTACTTCCCATCCCATTCTGGTTTCATGATATTTGATGGCAAGACCCGGTAAACTTCCCAAATCCATCACAACAACTTCTCGTTGTTTTCATGCGATACGCAGTGTTGACGTTGTTTCAACTGTGTTACAGTTCAAGTAAACAAACTCTATCACCATTTCCTGCGTTTCGCTCTGCCATATGGTCCTACGCTTTTGCGGCATTTTCCTTGTCGGCAAGACGTGTGAGAATATAAGACAGAGACGAAGCAAATCAGTAACATTTTCCACTTCTTAAGGGCGTGTCGTCTCCTAGGTTCTCACATTTATAATGAAATAATAATAATAATCGAGTATAGGTCAATGGCGGATGAGGGGCTCGTGGCAATAGACCACTTGTCATGTGCACTTTCTATTATTCTGTCGTCCTCCCTCATTCGGGGTTGTCAATTACTAGTGACTTTGGAAAATGGCTTGCCTAAAAGTCGATGACAGGTACAACGTGGACATTACGAGGCTCCCGAGCGGGAGCGGCTGAGGAACATTTGGACGTTCGACATACATTTCAGTCGCTTCACGTGCCACGCGGTGCCCTCACACAAACAGGTGTGCGCCAGTCATTACATCTTGCTGTGCTTTTTTCTCGTACACTCATTTTGCTTTGCTCCGACTGCCAACGAAAGGGAACTGGTAAAATCGATGGTTTATGACATTTGCCACACGTCGTCGTTAACGCGTATGAACGTGTCACATGGTTGCGACTGTTCTCGGTGCAACTTCGATAGTAACGTCGCCACCATACGCGGCCACTGTAACCAGCAACACCCGTTTGACGACGCTACGTATATAGAATATGATTTTTTTTCTTTACGTTTCCTGTTGATCGAATCTCTCAGGAATCTAACGACGGTCAGAGCAATAAGGGCAGCAACGTCAGGAGAACATGCATTCTATTGGAGCAACTGCTCTCGTATGTTGCTGGGTCTGTCTTATTGTTTATATTGCAATTGTGGATGCTTGATAAAAAGCACAGGCTGCTCATCATGGCCAATGGGTAGTATAACATTTGGACGCACTCGAAAAAAGGGGCTTGTAATTAATGCCGTGCTCGGGGTCGTAATGATATCTCTCATGTATTTTCCGTGTAAATATACCATGAACCGCCTGGAAACCGGCGCACAATAATTGGGCGGAACAACGATTAGCTTACTATACTCAGTTCATACGACGGTCTTGCTTTTGTTAGACAGACAAGTCAGCTTGTCACACAGCCTCACATACCCGCAGGTACACAAACAGAAACTTCCATTAACATCACAATAAACGTCGCAACAGTTTTCGCACATGCTCAGTGGTTACCAGACGTCCCTTGAGCTCAGTCAGGCATCGCGAGGGGTCATATGATATTATACTGTTAGTTTCTACATTTTTATAGGGGCAACCTGATGACATTTTTCTGACGTTTTTCATATTTTTTTCTGTCGTTTGCTGCCACCACTCACTTGTCAGGATATATATAGATGCTACTATTTTGCGTTATCTATTTTGGATGTTCATTTTAAGTACATATCTTTATGGTTTAAGTCGTGTCGCTTGTTTATAAAGTTAATGTCGCTTGTTTATAAAGTTAATGTCGCGGTGGCCCGGCTGTCACAGCTAGGCGAATCCGAAGTGCTCTGGATATCGAAGCTTGTCCTCCTCTGTGACCGCTTACACTAATGCCAATACCGATCGGGTCGAGTTCATCAAAATTATCAGAGTCACGTTCAATTTACAGGCAATCCACCTAAACGTATTCGCTTTGCTCTTCTACGGGTCTATTCTACTATGGCTTGATATACGGATAGACATTTTTGCTAGTAGATAGTCAACTGTGCGTGCATAGCGCTCACAACGACGATAACTGTACATTAATGTTTTCTGTCATGGCCTTAAACCAATGGCATGTTCATATAATTCTGACACCAAATTCAGGTAAGTACTCTTTTTCTTCACCTGAGGCATACGTACTTTATTACACAACACTTCGCAGATAGCCGTGCAAAAATTATTTCCACACACGCACCTAGCTGGGCCAGCCGACTTTATTGAAATCTGATGTCACGACCACTGAAGGCGCTCTGCAGATCGGAGTTTTGTCCTCGACGTCCCAGTATTGACAAAATTGCGGCGCGTTAATAAGGAACACAGTTTACTTTGATAGGCGAAAACAACCCACCTAATAAAATGGCCGCTAGAGTGGGTTAAACAAAACGAACACATACACGCGGTGGTGATCGTACGCGGTTTTACACCACCTAATGTTCTTGGCAGCGTCTTTGTAGTATACCATGAGGATGGACTGTAGTACGTTATGACATGTTTAATTCTTCATCTTTACGTATATATATATATATATATATATACGAGATGTTTTGGTTTAAGTAAATGCTCACAATGAACAAACCAAATGCACTTATCCAAACCACGTGATTAAAACAGATATCTAGTGAATGATGGCTCCACTCGTGGACGCAATCATTTAAAAAGATTCAAGTTCAGCCGCCAACTCGCTTTATTTGATGTTTGCTGATATGTATCATCCACATGTATCGTCAGCTTTTTAGTAATTTTCGTACTTATCGTACATGAGAGCTCTTAGTGACGCCAGTGGCTAACCAACGCTGTTCAAAGTTGGGTCTGATCTGACTCCGGTTCAGTCAGATCAGTATGGGTGGGGGAAGGAGCGACTGTATAATTTTCACCACACGATTTTTTAAAGGTATTACAGTGTTCCTAAGCAAAGAGCTACACACAACGTTTTGTGTTTGATCTATGAAAGGTTTTGATGCATTCTTGTCTTAAATGGCTTTCGTTGCATCTACCTCAATGATAAGGTCACAACAGGCAGAAGTCATCGGGTACCCCCAGCGAAGTGTATGTCTTTATAACAATTCAAAGGACAGTTGACGGGCTTGACGGCGATCTCGTGATGAACAATATTTGGCGATAATTGGCTTGGTCCTGACATTGTGGAGGACCCCAACCAATTTAGCTAACGCTGATACGTCCTCTAAGGCTTTAAGGTACCTATACATGTAAAATCAGCTCTCTAACATAACACATGATAAGGGATCAAATCACCAGCACTGCGCGCCGTCTGCAACTCGTCTACGAACAAAGGTTACATTTGGAATCATTCAGGTAGACCCTACTGCACGCTGCCAATGAATGCACTATATACTTAATCCGTTTGTTCGGCTTGGTTAGCTGTTGCGGATTACACTCGCTCAGTTGACAGTTGACGTCGTCCTCTGGGGAGGTGCGTGTGTGTTTACCAGCTTAATGATGCCGCCCACACCGCGATGTTACGACATTCACTCTCAGTCAATGAGATAGGAGACTAAGTATTGATCGAGGCGTAGATGTGTCAAACTCCCGAATACCCTGATAAAGGGCAAGCGGCCCGTACGGCTGCAAAATCTACATGACGCAACAGCAGAAACCGAATGGGAAGCCGGTCGCGCGAGCTTCGGCAATGAAAGGAACTTTGTTTGCGAGGTTCTGCAATAAAGGCCTGGATGTTGGCGCGGGTCCAGCGGAAGTGGTTGACTCCAGTTTGGCGGACGACTGAAAAGCATCACAGGAACACAAAGAGAGATAACACGCGCACACATACACACAGTAAGTAAACAGCACCTAATAGGACAGGTCTACTTTGCATTAGTTGCGTGTCAGTCAGCCATAACTATAACTTTTTTGTTACAACGGTAGCAGTATTTGAATGGTACAGTGGATTCCTGCCTTTGAATATAAACGGCACTGCTCTTCTACAATGGCCCTGTCTAATTCAACAAATACTGAGCATATAATCTCATACGAGCATTTTTTTTAAGTATTTATATCTAGTACCACTAAAGAGGGAACATCTGATAGTAAGACTTAAATGGTTCATCGTTTTCCAAAGCATTTAGAACACAAATGAAAAATGAATAACAGGCAACTTTGGCGTTAAATTTTCAACAAGAAACTGGAGTAGACGAATCACGGGTGAGCACAGGATGACACATTATGGCAACGGCTATACGGCCCAGTATTCAATGAAACCATAACCAAACACTTTTTGAGTTTTCCGCCGTAACGTTTAATCAACGAAAATAGCGAATACTTGAATGGTTCTGTATTTTTCGGTGCTTAATGTCTCGTTTCGTCTGGCATCTATTGGATGGATAGTGTTAGATGAACGAGTTATGAATTTCATCGAGAGCATTTAGACCTCCGTGTCCACACGCCTAGGGAGTAGGTTGCAGCGAACGCGGCGTCCCAGTCGTGAAATTAGATATTCAAAAAACAACCGCTCTTCCAGGGCCATTGCAACCACGAACGGTAAATGAAGGAGTGCTAAAATGATTCATCCGGACGAATTTATTCCTTCGTTGTTGATCTGGGTATGACATCGCCTTGCGTGTAATGCAAGGGCAAACATTGCGGAGTACCGTGAGCAGGTGTCATGTGTTTGCGCCCTGCAGCAAGACCCACAGCGTTAGTGCACTGGTGTGAGGTAAAGCCCGGTCAAAAGCGTATGCTTTATGCCGGCACTCAATGGGTTGGAGATCTGTTTAGCGCGGATGTCTGCGCCACTCGACACTCGGATGGATAGACAGTTGAATAGAACATCTCTGATTCAGCCCGATTTGCTCACGCTGGAACTGAAGGGATAGGAACGCAGCTTGTCCAAAGGAAACCGACAGAGCACATACAATGACAACATCGTTCCACTCAGGTAACACCATTTCCTGTGCATGCTGTTGCGTCGGCATGTGTATTTTACTCGTGTGTCAATGTACAGTTAATCTATCTATAGGTTTCACGCCCGGATTCATGTCTACCTGATACAATAGGATGGTAATGCCGCTTTTCACTGAATCGATTCTCCGAATATTTCTGAGCGACGTCTGGCGTTGCTCGTTCATACTCCTGGGTCTGAGTAACTTCTCGGCACGTTGGGCATTTAAATAGGCCTTTCCAAAAATGTCTAAGGACTATGCATATATCAGTGTTTGGAATGGTGGTTGCCCTTAGGGCCTTCGTGGATCCACAGGACCTCTCGAACATACGACAATCGTTCAGGTGTGGCTACCGCCAAGCAAAAAGTAGGTGGTATGCAAGTAAGCATCGTGGTTCGGGGCTGGTTAGGACACAAAACACTACGACATCCTTCTCTTCTTTGATGGCCGTAGGTGCTATACACTTTTTCGTGCATCTGGTCAATGTATTCAATTACAGCTCCCCACTGAATCTAACCTCGTTGGTCGTCCTCTGACGTGCTCCCAGCGCTCCTACCTCACCCTCTGCACTTCGTAAACCAACAGCAGCAGTTCCCCTAATGTTGTGCCACTGTAGCAAACGCTTATAGCTTTTTACCAACTGCAAGTTGCGTTTTTAGCAGCGGTAAATTTACCGTTTAACGCGAAAAATTACCACTTACCGAAAACACTAGCTGAGAAACAACCTCTGATTAGTAATGCCACCCGTGATTAGCTGGACCATCGGTGGGAAATTCAGCAGAAACGTTATTAGCGAAATTAGGTATTTTGTTCTAGCCTAGCCTTAATGGCTGAGCGCGCTGTTAGTGGCTGTTATTGAATTACAGCAAATGCTCCAAACGGGGTCAACGGAGCCCAAATTAAGGCAAACAGTGCTAAGCTTTTTGTGCGGTGAACAGCTCCAAAATCTACCGCTCGCGTGTCCAATGCTAATTTGCAAATTTACGACTTTAGATTCCATCTCCACGCATTATCAAACAAAAAAATCGATCTATATTTCCCTGTAAATTTATGCGGCAAATCTACTATTGTTATATGAATTACTGTACGACAAACAATGCAACAAGCTCAACTGATTACGACAAAAGTTCTGCCATGGACTATACTAAATGTAAAACGGTAATTTTTACGCTCCGTGGCTCACTTGAGTGGAGCTATCACCTGGTTTAATACGCACCCCACTTAGCCATTAACACGGGATCACCATTCAGTTGACTGACTCTCAACTAGTTGATTCGCGGTGCAAGTAAACAAGCCACAAAGCGAGGAAAAAACTTCCAACCGAACGGCAACGTTATGCTCATCGGTGTAATTTCAAACACGTAGTGCAACACTCTATAGGAGTAGATTTCCTCTCCCTCATTGGGAATAAAGTAGGCTACGTGAATCATTAGACCAAATCGATCAATCAATCAAGGCTATCATGTCAGCATAACACTAAGAAAATTTAAAACAAACACACAGAGTAATTTCCAGCGAGGGACAAGAAGCTTTCCCCTTTCCGAGGGGGTCTGCTGGTTGGGTCGCCAAAGTTCGATAGACGTCTACATGTTCTAACCCGCACATGAACTGTTCGGGTAATGTTATCACAGTAGCGAATGCAGTGATAATATTGCATCCAAAACCGAAACGATGGAAAACGCTGTACAGATCTTAGTATAGAATGTGCTGGGCAGCAGCCAATGACAGATGGTCATGCTCCAGCGGGACCCAACACGCAGCTGAATTGGCTAATGCAGTTCTGTTTGCATTACAAACGACCGCAACAGCAACAATATGGGTCTGTCTGATCGGATCTGTCTGAACCGCCGACCCGTCGAGTTCGGTGGCTTGGTTCATTTGTATGCGCATTGCGACCGCAGGAGACACGTAGGTGCACGGGTTCGATCCCCGCCGGTGCACGTTTACTTTCATATGGGGTCCTTCTTACGAAGTAATGCAAAAACTTCTACCGTCGACGTTAAATGTTGGCTGATAGTCAGTCCTAAAAAAATATTTAGACCGTGAGGGAACGATATTAATAGGTTAGTATACATGAGAGCGATAAGCTTTTTGTCAATTAGGATGTAGCGTTATTGCCAATTGGTCGGTATCAGGTGCAGATATTTGTGCTAAATCAGCAAATTTTCAAAGGGATCACAGTGTCCTTGTGGTCAGTAAATGCTTGGAGATGTAGATCATTGGCTATTCGCAGGTTAGACCGCAGCTCTTTAAATTCCATATGCAGATAGAGAAGAGAGATGCCTACTTCAGGCCAATGGCGCTTATTTCCATAGAACTCCACGTGTACATACGGCATAGTTAGTGGACCTCTGATTCACGCAACGATATGCTACAGTCTGTTATACAGAATCGCATATAAACAAATGGTGTATTTCGTTTTAAGAAGAAATGACCATTTCAACGTTTTGGCAATACGTTTTCCAGGCTGAAGTGCCAGATGCGACATTTCAGCTAAGCTTAACGCGAACATCTGTCACAGCCATTACGAAACGTGTAGACCCGTTGCTTTTCATCTGTCTTACCTTAATTCCATTGGCCGCGTCTACGATTTCCGCACAAGTCGCTGTGGATGGGACGGCAGAGGTGGGCGTCATTGCGAAGACAACATGTTCGTCCTCGTCCACCTCAGATTGAACCCCTGAATCAGGGGGCAACGAACCCGAGCTGATGCCGCCACCCCCCACGCCGTTGGCCCCACCGCTGCCGTACGATGCGAGAGTGGTCTGCCGTAATAACAACGTCCGTTCGGCTTTATCACAGCCACTGTCGTTGCCAGATCTGTCGACAGCCATAGAAAATCGATACGAAAAAGTGTTAGCAGTAAATATATCACATGGAAAATTCTCTAGGTGGCTCTAAGTTCGCGTAACTAAACCTACATTAGGACAGCCGCGACAAGGGCCGAAGCAGAAATTTTGCTTCAACCGACAAACGAGAACCGTACTCGATTGTACGCGAGATCTATTGTTGGTTTTTGTCATGCAGAAGCGTTACGGAAGCCGAGAGCAGGAAGAAAGTGAAATTAATATTTAAATGTTCGTGCACAAATAGGAACTACAGCTCTCTTTTAGCCGTTTCCACTGCGTTTACTTACATGCCTTATTCGGTTTCGTTCACTCTTTGGTTCGCTCATACGAGCGTGTGTTTTGCCGTCACGAACCAAATACACTTAGCCAGCCAGATCACAACACCCACACATTCTTGCACACTCAGGTAACCACACCAGCTCAGCTCTTTGCTGAGTTGCTGTGAGGGTTCTCTATGTAGGAGGGATATTATCGCTGCACGTATATAGTGGACTTCGAGCTGCACGTCTGTCATTACCTATGGTCGTTATGTTGTATGTGTGTGTGTAGAAGAAAGAAAACCTCTAGTTGTATCGGTATTAAATAGAAGTAACAAAATTAGAGTTTGTTTTTTTACTGGAAGTTGTTAGGTGTAAAAACCGCTAACAGTTTTATGCACTGTAGCAGCTATGGTGTCTCAGTACGAAAATGTCCTTTCAATACAGCTTTGTGTCGTACATTGCATACACACTCTTACAGCAAGTGTAACATGGTCACCCAACAGAAATAAAAATAGACTCAAAAGATTATATATATATATATATATATATATATA
>MNPL01003035.1:0-39073 GCA_002081605.1 Tropilaelaps mercedesae
ATATATATATATTTGTATATATATATATATATATATATATATATAGAGCAGAAAACTTATTAAAGGCAATGAATCTTATTGACAACTAGAAATTAAACCTCAATTCGTACGTCCCCGACGAGGTTCGAACTAAAAGCTCTACGGGTTGTATTTTCACTTTAACAGCGACGTTTAGTCACTATCACAAATTTAAAGGGTTTTCTCATCCAGATCGTTGCCACTACCCAGGACGCTACCAAAACCGCTGTCGTAATAAACTGTAGTTTATCGCAAATCAAAATAACACTTTTAATACCACACCGGTGCTTTGCTACCACTTTGCTGCAACGGTGCGAAAAGCAAAAGTAGGGAACCAGAGGCTCCGTCCGATATGGGTAGCTTCTTTGTCTTTGTTGTAAATTCGAATGTCGTTGCTAGCAGTGCTATGGGTGTTGTCTCGCCCCGGAAGTGACAAATCTTGTGGATACGAATATCTGGGCACGCGTTTGCTTCCAATAAGAGAAGCTCCTGGGGTTTCAGTTGCATCTCTAAACCTATTATGCCGTTGGAGCGAAGACGAACGAAGCTATGGCTATATGGCAAGATATGAAAATTCGAATATTTCACGTTGGGGCAAATAAGACAAAAATACTCTTTTAAACATCTTTAGGAAACGCCGTTTATTGTCCTCACGAAATTCAATAGAGGGTGAGTGACAAATTATTAGATAAACATTCGACGACTTAACAGAAAAAGAGGGAGGGCATCAAATATTTGGAAAGGACTTCAAGAGTCGGCCGTTGTCTGTAGAACGAATTATCGCCTTAGCGCGTGTTTAAGGCGATAATTTAAGTTCGTCCGCGCATCATCGCAGACATCGCGGATCTATTCCCTGCAATCGTCAGTGTCACAGATGTGTGTACATCTAAACTGTGACATCTCTATAAATTTGCGGTGCAGTTTTTCTCAAAACTCATGTTTAGACACTTATGCACTATCGTGATAAAAAAAAATTCATATCAGGAAATGACATGGATCTTTTGATTTTCTACACATCTAGGGTTTAACTTCTATGCTCCATTGAAAATAAAGCAAGCTAAATAAATAGTTGAAGTTCACCATAGACAGATAGTAAAGATATAAAAGTTTAGAATGAATAATTTCTTTTCAAAATTTTCGTTTAAAATTTGCTCTATAGCACCAAAAATAAAAGTGAGGTACGTTTCATCGTGGAATAAAATGTGTCGAGAATTTATTTTTCTTGTTCCCTGGCTGGCTAAACTAATTTAGTTTTGTTGAATAAACTAGGGATATTTGTCGTTGCTATTGATTGGCACATTATGCTGCTCGACTACATTTTATGACAGAGAACCCAAAGAAAATCTCGTGAGATCAATGGCAGCGTCGTTTTCAAATTTAGTTTAAAAAATAATCGTTCTCATTTCCTACTCGAATATATCGGCAAAAACAATAATTTATCTTAATTATTAATAACGATTGATGTGAAAATAAAGTGTGCCTTACTAATACCTTCGAGTTGTTATGGGGGTTGCTTCACCATGTGCCTTAGCACCTTCACTTAGTACGAACATTACGATTTTGGCTGTTTTAAACAAAATTTCTCCGCCTCATTCACGTATAACACCTTAATGAGTTCTACTCTATGCGACCACAGTTTGTTACTTGCCGCTTTCGTGAGACAAAGGAATAAACATCATAGGTCTTATTTCTACTATGATTGTCGTTCATTACATCCTCCTACTTACCAGCGCAGGGGTTGGCGTCGCCAGCCGTGGCGCGTGCCCAAGGTCTGTCAAAGTGGAATGGTTTACACTTCTCGCAATCGCGCCCAGCAGTATTGTGACGGCAGTCGCAAACGTTTTCACCGCTCTCATCGCGCGCACATTTCGCCGCATGGCCGTTGCATTTGCATCGGCCTCCGACAGCGAGGTCGGAAACAGCGTAAAAATACTGTCCATCCTCCGACGTAGCCCCTCCAGAGGCGCCGCTCACTGGCTGAGTGGCTTGCGTCAGCATCGTGTCGTTCCCGCCCTCCTGGTCGAATTCGTCATCATCCTCGAGCGAGTTCTCCTGGTAGTTAATCAATTTGTTAAACACGACCTTGATGTCGGTCGCCGTCACCCAGTCCTGAAGAACTGGGCTGGTATCGAACTCGTAGGCGGAGGGCCGGCCCTCCAGGGTGCTGAAAGCGATGCGATTCTCTGTTGGTATGCTAGTCGTATCAGTGCATAGGGCCTCGTGCTCATTATCGTTTGTAATATCGGCCCGGTTCGGTCGACCGTACGTCTTTCGGCAGGATGACGAGTAGAACTGGAACGGCTGCCAGCTCTTGCCGTGGTCCGAACTCTTGTACAGCGCCAGTGAATCCGGTTTCGGACCGCAGAAGCTCAGTGATACGTAAGTCAGTTCGTACTTCTTGTCCAGCGACAGTGTCAGCGACACGTTCTGCGTTGGATTACTGAACGGCTCGGACATCCAGCAGGTCAGATTGCTCGGATTGTTTAGGTCGGTGAGATACGAGGCTGGATGGCGGAGTTTGAGGCTGCCCTCGTCGCAAATGTCGCATGTCCTCACGAGCTCACCGCGCTTGTCAGCATTCGTCGAACAGTGACGACTTGGCGGATCGCCACAGGTCGACGTCGATACGACAGGCCGGCTAAAGGCGGCATTGACAAAGTCGGGAATGCAGCGCTTCGGGTTACCGCGCTCGTCATAACAAGGATCGATCGGGGCCTGCTCCGACTGGAACATTGACAAGAAACTCGAGTCATCTTCCTCTGACTCAAGCGGCTGGTACTTCCGGTAGGTTCTGGCGGCGGCCAAATTCACTAAAATCGCCGTCACCACGATGATACGTAGCACCTTCATTGTCGGCTTGAACTTGGGACGGTTGGCGCGTCCGCTCACGCGTCGCCGCTGAGTTCTTAGTTGAGCACAGGACAACACCTCTCCCCTCGCTTGGCACCCAAGTGACAACACCGTCACACGAACACCGCACAGGTACTGATGGCTTGTACTCAATGTTCACGTTCGGTTAACCCCTTAAGAAACAACTACGGTACGCGTTACTACGCTGTGTTTATTCACCTTGTTTTTTGTTCACTAGCACTTAATCCTTTTCACATCGAGCGTCTGTTCCGATTGTCACGGATTGGACGACAGCGTGGAGTTTATCTATCTTTGCCAGTGCGCGTACAACCACAGTTTTTTTGCACGATCGTTCACCATCCTAACTTATTGTTACGTTTGTTTCGAGTTCCAGTGTTTCAGAACGCTCTGTCTGTAAAGGAACAACAGAACAGAACTTGACTTAGTTAACCATCGGTAAAGTGCGCAGAAGAAATGTGTGGCTGCGTGTCGTTTATGCAAATGTACTTGGGTGCGCGTGCTAATCTCGTGTTTGCTGCGTGACTGTCTCTCACTGTTTATCGTTCATTTGAGCGGACGCGTTGGTTAGCCGGACCGTACTTTTGTTGCTGTCGGCGCCACCGCTGACAGGACGCAGCAAGCGATCAGCACTCGCACGAGACTGACAAGATAGTTTTGATTTTCGGCCGACGCACGCATTTGCGCAATACCGAGTCGGGTTGTCACGTTCAAGCCGGCTGCCAGGTCTCGAGTCAAGCAGCGATGCATGCGACCACAATAGTATTGCAGGTAACCGGCAAAATGTTACGCAGTGGGGGCCTGAGGGGCCGGCGTGCCTGAGCTGTTGCCGCTACTGATGGCGTCGCAGGAGACTGAAGTGGAGACCGAACGTGCTCTCCGACCGGAGAGGAGGTAACGGAGCACCCGCTGGCAGCAGCATGCGTGACCACGCGAGGAAAAAGCACGTCCACATGGACCGACGGCTGCCAGTGAACCGGACAGTCGATTTGGCCGACGCGCGATCGGTGGAACACGCTAGCAATGTTGGGCTATTCGAACGGCGCCGAGCTCCCACGATTCGGTTGGCGCCCTCGCCGGTGTGGCAAGGGCGGCCGCATCTGTACGAGAGTGAGGGCATCGAAGCACGCGTGTGAAAAACGTAATGAAGAGAAAAAGAAAGCCTCAGATCAGTTGGTTTTTGTGCGCGGAACCGCGGTCGTGTTGGTCGTCGAACTTGACACACCCAAAATACTACGAGTATGGAATCAAGCTCAAGGCTCGAGCAAATAATCGAATCAATGAGCTTAGTTAGTGTAGCTTGAGTATATAATGAAATTCGTGTCGTTTTTAAATGGGCCTACGTTTGTCAGTCTCCATGAATGGATCGGTTGCACACAGGGCAATTTATTGTCGGTACATGGAAAGCGCCTGCTTCGAGATACTGTCGTGGGCTCTTACCGATGCGTCGATAGAATGCAAAACGGCTGTTCTAAGATCTGCGTGGAAACAGAAATAAGATATCGGTAAATGACCAGCCAGACGACCGCTGATTTGACCTTGACAAAAACAACTGGAGTATCCATGTACGATCACCGCCGCCGCTTGGAAGCCACGCTCGAAGTTCGACACGTGCTAACATAACGAAGTCTCATTGATGAAAACCGTACTCTAGAAGAAAGACTGACCCCCTGGGTTGCGAGGGGCCGATCAACAGACCTCTCGGCACTCACTCTCTCGGTGCTCAATGGCACGAATGCGCATATCGCTCAGATAAGAATTTGCCCACTGCAGGGGGAGATAATTGAGTCAAGGGACTCAATAAGCTTTAAAGTAGTTATTGACGCAGTCGCACGCAGCATTTTCAGCAGCATTCTCAAACGCTCCACTAACATTTTAGAGATGTCTTCCAGAAGAGGTGAAAATTTATCCCTGAACGTTAGAGAGTTCAATAGGTTATGAGACAGTCGTGTCACGTTTGCTGGCCGACGGAACTCTGGACAACTTTATCTGAGAGCTCGCTGCCAGTTGAAAACAGTTAAAGTTGACAGCGCTGGAATAAAATCAGCTAAAGCGTTGAGTGTTTTTTGTTAACCGAATTACTTAGCGACCCCTTCCCAACGGCCAGAGGCAACGTGCAAACAAGACGGATATTTATACAACTAGATAGGTTTAGCTCAATACAAAACTCTACCAATATTCGACTTATTCAGACTGAAGTAGCATCAGTAACGAATATTTTATCTCGCATAAAAACGCTACCTCATCGCTATGTTGCATTTACAGTTAGCTACGGCTGGCTCATTTGGCATCGCTTCGCATTGCCTTGCTCTAGACCGAATTTAACTCGTATTCCAAAGTGAAAAGGCTATGTTCTATTGCATCGTTACCACTTGTCGAAGGCTAACGGTTGTTGTACGCGTCGCTGAATACTTCGTGCGGAGTTAAACAGTTTCAATGAATAAAACGTCACGCTATAGTCTCAATGCTATTTCTATTGACGGTCGCATTTAGAAATTGTAAGAAAACAAATGAGCACATGCCTGCGTATAAGTTTACGAGTTTGTGTTGTTTTAGACATTTGTACACTTGTACCATTACTATTGCCTGAATAACTATCGTTTTGTTTGTTGCCGTGTTTCTGATGGGTCTTCTGTATATGTAAATAACAGTCTTTCCACAGAGTTTGTCCCGCCACCCGTGCCCACATCGGCTTCTCCCCGAAACGAAAAAAAAACGTGAAATAGACTTATCACGGTTAGCCTAACTAAGATTAGTAGCGAAAAGTCTCTGTGGGAGAACATTGGCAGAGATATCTTGCAACTTTCAAGCTTTCCACAGATAGCTCGCCACTTTGGTACAAACAAATTCGAGAACGTTCACATTTCTGCTGAGTATCCAGAGCCGTTTCGTGCTTCGATAGTGCTATAGGTAAGCGAGTGCGGTGTCTGCATATCGTTTGTATGGGTGGTAGTACGTGGATGTCCAGCAAAAGAAAGCTACTTACTTCTCCTATTGGAACGACTCACAGAGACGCTAGAATCTCTATGGAGAAACGTTCTCCGGTTCGACCTCAAAGCTTGGCGCCCGTCGGAATTCTGAGTGACCTCAATGCAACGCAGGATGCTGATGCCTTTCTTGCAGTGGTACAATTCCACTTCTAACTTGCCGACCGAACGGCACAAAGGAACGTGAATAGGGGGTTGGCAAAAGGGGCTAGACTGAAGGAGACGGCTCTCGTAAACGGGTCAGGTAGTCTCAACAGCTAAACTTATGGCAGCGCTCGTCGCCTGTTGGTAGCTTCGATTAGGAGCGAGTTGCTTGCCTCACGAGTATGTGTACTCCCAGTCCTTGCAGAGTTTTTGCGACGCAGGTCCATGACGGAGGAGGAAAAAGTGCGGTGGGAAAACGACTTGCTTGCTCTGCTTTGGTTGACCTGGTAAGCTAAGCGGCGTGGACAAACATCTCGGCGAGGAGTCGGGGAGAAAGGTGCAGCCTTTCGCTGGACTCCCTTAGGAAGCGCTTGGCCGTGTCGCATTGGCGTTCGAGGTTTGGCTAAAAGGAAGTCGAGCCCCAGCACCCAGTTTCATAGGTGGAGGCTCCTCCACGTCCGCGCTCCTACAGGAAGAACTTAAGTGGTTCTTCAGCGAGCGCTGACTAGGCGGGTGAAACGGCCAACGGACAAGAAAGCACATAGCATAGATATACCAGAGGAAGGAACCACCGCAGTCGTCGACTTGTCACGAGGGTGATACCTATTTTGCTATACTGGAGTGAAGTACTGCAATGCTATCTCACTCTAGTTATTATACCGCAGGTTGGAACCGGTGAAAAGTGCGTAAAGGTCATCCTCTCTGAGTTGGAGTTAAGGTTTGAGCGAATGTCATCTCATTAACCTGACTGGAACTAAGATCAAGGCTCAATCTTTTAGCAAACTTTAGAACCGGATTTCTCTCTACGGTATACGTCGTCACCCTTGACTTCAATTGCATCCTACCATGAAGTAAAAAAGAGCGACTCTACCTACTAATCTCTCGCAGCTAATCGAGCGGCGTACAAAGTCCATATCATCCAGGTAGAGCAAGTATGATTAACTGTTGAAACTGCCTCTTGAATGTCATTTTAGTAAGCGCCGGTTGTTACCAAAAGCTCAACAAGATTTGATGCTTTAGGATATGACCAACCGATTGGAATAAACTCCCACTAGGAGCATCGTGTGTGGTTCATCCGTCTGACAAGGGACGAGGGCATCTTAAGAGGCATCTCTATACCAGAAGAGCATTTTGCACCAAAGTTTAAGACGCCCACCAAAATCGGCAATTTAATCCTCATTGTTAGCAACGATCAACATAGCAACTACGTCATACATGACCGTCGCTGGCTAGACGAATAGCCATCGGGAAACTTGATAAATGTATGAGTAATAGGAGTAAAAGTTCAATTTCTGATTAGACGTAGTGTTGAAAAAAAGATAAAAGTTTTTATGATGCTAAATGCTCTCCATTCGGATACGGTTAACTATCTCTCTTAACAATGTCAATGCCAAAAATAGTTGGCTTTACGAAAAATTATATTCCTTCAATATACATTGTATTTATATAACCTATAGTAAGCTTTAATGTACATATGGTATTTACCTATGCATAGGTAGGTTTTTCGGTTTTATATCCGAATAATTACGAAATTCACACGGTTCCTGAGCCATCTTATTCTCTTAATATCCTTCAAAACAAGATAGATGCATTTTCCTTCCCATACGTTACCGCAGAAGTGTTTTGCAGATTTCCATCATTGATCAGACAAAAACGGTAGGTTCTACTTCGAATTTTAGAACGATACAAAGCAAGGCGTGAAGCAAACTTGGGCTTAAAACCGAAAAGGTCGTCTAATAGCTTAATTTCGACTACGCTTTTAAATACAAAAAAACCTAAATAAGACTAGAATGAGGGATGTATGGGGATGAACGACCTATAGATTGATTTGACCTACAACTTCATAAACGTTTCAGCTGTACACACGAGCATTTACTCGTTGTTAGAACATACATCACCAGATTTCATGCTTTGCGAAATTTTGTAAAACGCCTAATTGCAGCAAGTCACTATCCGTATGGCTCGAAAGGATTTTCACCGAGAAAACTGAGCCTTAGAGAGGTAAAGATGTTACGGAAGCCCAACGCAAAGCGGAAGTGTAAATTAGGCTGGTAGATACCGTAGACTCTTTTGCTGAGAACATATCATATGATAAAGTTCTTTGAGTCTATCTGAGCAACTCGGCGCCAGATAACAGCTGTGAAGGCGACCATTCGCGGAACCGTTCCGAACCACCTCTAGATATGTCTTTGCGAGTCTCATTCGTTTCTTAGCAATGTCTGTCAATTGAACGCTAGAAACGCTAGCTCAGAGTTAAAATAACGGTTACTTGAAGAGTTGAGCATCGTCCTCAACCATTTCGCGCAAATATGTTTGTTGAATAACGCCGCTCATTTTGTGTAAACCGCAGCATATGAATCATCAAAGCAGGCTCAAAACGCTTCGATTAGTATGACCAAAGGCGTAAATGACATGTCTATAAGAAGGATCTCCTACAAGAAATTCAATTAAAGTTTATTGGATCACTTTTTTCCTTATTACCTTTTTCCGGTGTACATTGCGAAAAGGCAATACCATTATCGCATGCATACAATATTACATCAGTGCGCACCAAAACAATCTGTCAACAACTCTCTTTGCAGAGATCGAGTCAGGAAACAGGCGCACATTTACTTGCATTTCCAAGAACAACCGCGGGGCCAGCTATTTGGCCGTTCGCTTGTATTTCTAAGCCTCGGTCTTCTGTTTCATTAGCGTCTTTGTCGTTATAGTATATACAGTCTGTCTGTTCTACTTGAGCTATCCGTGCATCTATCACTTGATTGGCAACTTGCGATTCATCCCCCATGGGAATGCACTACCACCATAGGACAATGCCCTTATAGATCTACAACGGGGGTTCTACAGTGCTGTTCGTGAGGTGAAAGGGAGCGCAAAGGACCTGCTATGTATTTATGCTGTTCGTTGAGGAGCTTTTCAGATATTCGAAAAGTTGTTCGCAGGGAATTTTGCGGCGGAATTCATTGTTCAAGAACATTTCTTATTTTATACGAAAATTCTGTCATACGAAAGTTCTTTCATGCGAAGGCCGTAGACAGCATTAGTAAAAATTTATTTTATCCAAGAACCTGAAGTTAAGAGTTAGAAGAGTTTAACATAGCTCAACACCGAGAACAAGTTCGCAAGTTTCGAGTAAAAAAGCAGTTGCCTAAATTAAAAGAAAATAAAAAATTTCAAATATATAAACGTCGTATGTCTAAATACGTTATTGGTTAGGAATAAGACACGTAATGACCACGTTTGATATGCACTCGGAGTTGCTCTCAATCGAATACCTGCTATATAGAATCGGCCCTCGGCTATTCGTGTGGCAGAGTCTTAGAATTAAGAATATGTTAAATAATGCGCGTTAATAAGGCCAACTGTTATGCTATTGTTCGGGAAATGTTCGCTCGCCTGAAAAACGTATTATTGTACCAAGTAACTTTAACAGCTGCTATAAAACGGTCTCGACGAATACAGCTCACTTGTTGTACCAAGGTAGATAACAAGGAATACGAGGGAAGATCTAGTTATACAGACACAGAAGACGCTGTAGGCGTTTGACTCCTATTGGTCGTTTGCTTTCCCCCGCCCCAAAAGAGGATCTGAACGGTGTCGCTCGACGAGTATCTGAAGCTAGGTTGTCACTATGAAGCGGCCATTTGGGGCAAACGGTAGATAAATGAGGACGAATTGCTCTTTCAGTCAACAACCTGCAACGAACTCAACTCCACCCAAAATCACGTTCTACATCGCCGTGGCTCCACTTACATCGTATAGACATTCGAGGTGTGTACTCGAGGGGCACAGCGACACATCGTTCAAATTGAACAGTGCACCAGCCGCCACTTAAACTCTATTAGACTTTTTCTATATAGCTTCTACCCTTTCTGCCTTTACATAGGAAGACACCTCTTACACGCATACAAATACACTTCCATGGATTTTTTCGTATGTGAAGTCTGTTGTCTTTCCTATAGGGCCCACACGATTTACCTTAACGCGGCGCACACACAGGATTCCTCTGTCATATATATATACATATACATATATATCGAGGATCACCCGCTTGCTATTTTCACATGCGCAATTCTGAACACATATATCCAAGCAAGAACAGTTTACTGGCGTAGGTTACTATTCCATAAAATGACATTCACGTAAATTTACCAGGCGATAATACACAGTCATATTACTGCTACATTCGCTAGCAGTTCTCATTCACATTTACATTCCCTCTAATGTTTGAGTTAAGGAGAATTGTAGCGCAGTCTATAACAACTTAAGTCGTCTTGCTACTTGCAGTAGGACCTTTTTGTTTCTTTGAATGCCGACCTCAAATTTTTTCCCGCTATGTGTCCTTCTGGTTCACGAAAAACGTATTAATCTTATTTGATAGTGCCAAATGATAGCAAACCACCCCGCTTTCATACAGACCGTACTTTCTCATGCAGAGAGCAACCTCCGTAAGCACCTGATCTTACAGACGTGTAGCAGTCAATATTGTCGTATTTTCAAGTAATATAGCCCGTAATGCAAACCCGATATAGGAGGTTAAAAGGCAATTATCCAACATTAAAAAAGCTTGCCTATGCGTGGCCTGTGGCTCTCGATAAGGTTTAGTTGGCTTACAGCTTCAATAGTATTTGAAAGGCTACAAGTAAGAGTTTCCTGCAGCATGTATTATTCCTGGCTGATGTGTAAAAACAGAAAGCTCTCTATAAATTAAATTGTAGAACATAGAACATCCTCAACAACATCTAGAACGTCCTCATAGTCAGCGCGAAAGCCTTGGAAGTATTTTTTCCTTCCACCCCCTTTTTATTGAAGCTGCTGTTTTCAAATTAGAATGCAACTACTGTCTGATTCATGGTGCTAGTTTAGTCAAGTGTATCACAATGAAATGAAATCAGATATAGCTTGTCAAGTTTTGCAGTGTAAGCATGATTTCGGCCTCTCATATGCTGCCCGTTCAATAGTAAAAAAACACTCAAATCGCTACGACTTAAGTCTCTATGTGCTAACGTACGTAACAGCCTTTCTTTCCTGAACTATTTAGTGACATGTTTTCTTAGGTTCAATTTCGTTTACCTTTAATAGACAAAATTTAAAGGACGAAATCATGATAGCACCAACGACCGTACGTTGAATTTCTGCCTCGACATTGAATTGTCCAACGTGTAACATAAACTATTTGAGGGTGTTTGGAAATATGACTATAATAATGTGGATACGACGAATAATGTGGATTTCATATTTTCTAAATTTTATTAATTTCACAATTTCGACATGCGAGCTTAGCTTGTGATAGACTCTTAGAAAACGACAAAACCGAAAGAAACCGTTAGATATCAGTACCAACAAAGAGCTAACCGAATACCAGCACATTTTTTTAATACGCTGGAACGGTCGATGATTAAAATTTTAGATTGCATGCATTTACTGAGTGTCACAACAGCGGCAACTATATAATGATGTAATTCATGTAAACTAGACATATTGAACAAAAATTATGTCTATTTGCTTTATTTCCATTCAATTGATTCCAGATTAGTTGCATATTATCTTGATCTTAAAAAATATGAACCAACCGTTCCGAAGGAAATACTCTGTGGAGCGATATTGCTAGCATCTTTCGTGAAAAGGAGCAGGAGAAAAGTTTCATGGCAGTTACGATCCCTGCAAAATAAATGATGCGTGTACCAAGTATACACGTGCCAGTGGAATTAGCTGGAGTTAGCCGACTTAAGGAACATATGTAAACGCTGATGTTCAGCTCCAGCGTTACGCACTTTAACGCTCCAACTCGTTATATCCTAGAAAGAAGCGGCAACGATGGTTCTATCACGCAAACCTAACGTGCCTTGCATGAACGGGACTTTCACCAGAATATGAGCATAGTGCTTTCTGACGGGCTTCTAAGTTCAAAAGCTCTCTTCATATGCGAAGTAAACGCCTGCTCAAGTCATCCAAAATTGCTTTTTGTGAACGTATAATATTATAAGGCACTAGTGACTATATGGCTAGCAACCACTTAATTTTTTCGCTAGCCTTTGAGGTCAATATGCTCTGGTTTCCTTATAAAATTATAGCAAAGAGCACAGGCATCGCCCTCATGCCAAGTAGCGTTGATGACGTATTCATTTCTTTTTTATGTTCTGGTGAATCTAAGCATCGATATTACCATAATTGTTGATTCAAAAATTTGACTGGCGACAAATTTGCTTAGCGTTGTTGTTGTCTAGCGATTTTTTAAATCAGTTTTGAATGATAAGTTCTTATTTTTGCGGCTTGCCACGCGGTTTGTTCGCGACTTCGTCAATTGAGTGACGCCTCATAACAATGCTGTAATACCGTCAGTGCTTACCATAATCTGATCCATCAATTGGCTTGTAAGTGATCAGTTAAAGGCACCTTATTCGATCCATTATGTTCTTTACTGCACTTCCAATTCAAGTCTCTTATTAACGTGTTACGTTAGTAGACGCTACTTGACTTTTACCCACTTAATGCTAACATTTAGAAGACGAACTTCTTGCAGAACATTGACACTTATATACATACGTATATACGAGAGACGTAGGTGCACGGCTTCGATCCCTACCGTTGCACATTTACATTTATGGGGTCCGTCGTACGAAGTAATGCAAAAAGTGCTAAACGTTGGCTGATTGTCAGCCCTAAATAATAAAAATATAGATGGTTCATTAAAAGGCAACAATGCAACGCGAAGTTCTGAGCCTAACTCCAGTTTACATACGTACGAAGGTAATACGAAATGCATCATATACAAACAGTTCCTCTGATTTAAATTCTTTTCTTTACGCGCGAGCTTATCCAGCAGGAGTTTTGCGAGTAACCTGCATCGTTTTTGGAAAATGTGCTTAGCTAAATACTTGCTATTTCGAAAGACTGTATCTTGACAGGAGTTTATTTTCATTTCTGAAATTTTAACTGTCCGGTGCTAGCGACCGTGAATTTCCGCTCAACGAGGAAAAGAGACAATCCTTTTTACTCTATGGTTCCCGGAAATGATATTAATAAGAAATCGTGAGTAAACGGAAATCCTTTAATTTTAATCTTTCGATAGCTAATGCAGCGTGCTTCAAGGCCAGCTATTTTTTACGCGGCCGCATAATGTACATCTTTTGACAAAACCCCTGCCAAGAGCACGCATTCGGATGGTGTGTCGAAATTTGAGCGTCATATGAAAATCTCGGCAACTGCATGACACCAATACTGCACGCCCACATCCATCCATGTTGCAGGACAGTCGACTTCCATTCTTACATCTTAAACTCCTAAGTAAATCGAATGCGCCTAGAATTGTAGAATTCCTTCTATGTCCCTCAGAGGAAGAAAACTATTTACTTACTCTGACATACCAGTGTATGCATATACAGTAGCTACATCTTCAAAAATAATGAACATCAAGCTACCGGCTCTACGGTAACATCAACATCGGTTTCTGTGACTTTTCACGTGATACGTGTGGGTGTGTCTGCGTAAGTGTATGGCACGCGTATGGATTCCTATATTTGCATCATAAAAGACGAAAGCAGAAGAATTTCGTTTTCGCCTTCTTTGACATAATAGAGGACGGCGCTCTCGTCACGCCCGCTTCTGCTTTCTGCTTCTAAGGAAGAAGACATCTAATACCCCCCGTCCCCCCAGTTCATCTCCTCTGGTCCACCACAATCTTCCCCATCGCCTTTTCCCTACGTCCGTCTGCTCTACGGTGCTTGTGAAGATCGTTCGGGAGTGATCCGAACGGCAGCTGCCGCACCGCATCACCTAACTCGCTATGTTGGTAAGCTTGATATATTTACACCTTGCTTGTGGCAGCCCGTCTACTGGTACAGTGGCGGTACATAGTGGCGGGCTGGGGAGATAAGGAAGGAAAGCGACGAGACGACGGAATACGAACGAAAAAGAGTTTTCCCGCTCCGCCGTAGGGTCTAGCTGAAGGATACACCAGCGGACGTGACGAATGCAAGTAGACAGCTTGCTAGGTTGGGCAGATCTGGTGCTGAGGACTTTCGCGGCGTCAAACTTGAGTACCCACAGCAGCAACGCCAATAAGCGCTATGACAAAGGCACAGCGATGATAACTCAGACTTTACTTCACATCATTACGAGAAGATGGTTCATAGGTCCTTCGCAGAGTCACAATCGGAACACCAAGCCGCGATCCTTGCTTGTGTGAACGCGCATGTGAACAAAAACAGATGCAAATGTGTCTAAACCTTAGTTGTATTCAGCTAAAAGAAAGACTTAGATTAAAGGAAGACACCTGTCTTAATAATGGCGCATACTCTACGTATGAGATACACCATACTGTAAGTTTTTGCACGTTTCATAATAATGGAAAGTGATATCTTTATTCTTATTGCCTCCCAACTCTTCGACGACGCCAGCATTTTACAAGATTTTGAACCTTAATGACCATAGTGTTTCGTTCACTTTAGTTTATTCTGTTTCCGGCTTTCCACTCGCATACTTTACAAATACCAGCTCGTGTGCGTTCCCTAAGTTGAATTTCATGGATTATATTTATGCTAACTTCGTTGAATTTCGTTTTCATACAGTCCAAAGAATATAGGAGGTCACTAATCTAGATTATTGAAATCATTTTTACTGCCTGTTTCCTTGCGCCCGTCACACTATCGACTAAATTACGCTGAAGCTCAAGGGCTAAGTAGAAAAGCAAATAATGGCCCTTATTTCATAGAAGCCATTGAAGCGACTGTCCATAAATCCATACTTGAACAAATAATTTTCACCAAATGCACAAAGTAATAATGATGTGAACAGCTGAAGATTTTCGGTAAACCAAATGTTTCACAACCATACTTCCAGACAAAAAATAACAGCTCTTGCTAAAATATGCGCGGGTGGACTAATGGGGCGTAGCTATAAACGTGTGTTACCTTTTGTAGGGGTTATAAGTCTATGACATTCTTCTCATACAAGCGTATGGAATGAGAATATTCGCCAAAGTGTTCCGGTCTAATTGTTTGTTAACACGACAAATAAAATTATTAACCGTTATAATGGGCCAATAAATTTCAAGAACGACCAAAGAAACAAGAATATGACGGAAAACTTCAGCTCCGTAGACTACCATTCAGTAACGCCCAAGATGAATTGAGATGACACCTTCATACGCCCCTTTTCTGGCTGACTAGCTTGGTTTTTATCATTTGTGAGGGGCAAGCATCCGCAAGAACGATGTTATCAATGCTCTGCAAAGTAATTTGTAAAGCTTTAAAGTATTTGCTCCGCGCTAAAAAAATCTGATCTCATGACATCGACTCATTAAGGAAGACTAATCAGATAAAAGAACTTTTACAGTTCTTGACAATTTTGTCCACCATGGTTATAGGAAAGGTACTTCCATTTATTCGGATCGTGCAATAAATTAAATACTGTTGGTTTGACATACAATTGTTTATCATTGACGACAGCATCAACCTGTTGATGCTATGCATCTCGCAAGAGCCATAGACCTGTATTTCGGTTCTAACGATCCTCGTCACGAACCACCGAAACGACACGAGCTTTTAACATTTGCTTCGCTCAATCCCTGAATCTAGATCGGTACATTTGTATCGATGGAAACGTGTGTCATCATTTGCATATAATCAAACTCAGCCAATTTCCGACCTTTAACTTTTATCTCCTTTGATAGATCTGCTCTGCCACCAGCCCGGCGCCTGGTGGCATGTTGTGTCGTTATTGCGTACACCTTTCGCTCCTACAGATTTATTGTCGCACAGATGTTATCTTTATCTGCTGACGGTCTATCAAGTATTTGGTCTGTAGGGTTATATACAAGAAGAGGAGTGTAAGAAAGAAAACCAACGAGCGGAGGAGAGAAAAAAGACAGTAAAACAGACTGAGCGTTTCACGAGTACGTTCACTTTGTGACAAATAGGAGCCTGATAGTAAATTATTGAGATCCTCACAGCCACGCTATACAAGCACGTATTGAGGTTTGTGTCAGACACAAACGCGAAACGCAACCCGCAACCGAGCGGGTGGAACAAAAGTCGCTACAGAAGTCGCCGTGTTGTAGACCGATCTATCTTCAATGACTTTAGATGCCTACGGTTTGGAATTTGGCGCAAATTGATACTGAGTAACCCCCGTATATTTTATTCTTTAACCGTTTAGAAATTTTCAGTGTCAGTCCAATTAAATTCGACTTCGGGTGAAATTTCAAACATCACGATAATCAGATACGACTTTATCGGATGAGATCGAAGAGCAGGTGGCACGTACATTTGGTTTGACATTACGAAGAGCTGCTGGAAAGAAAAAATGCCATTCCGCGGTTACCGTCAAACTGCCTGTTGTCGTAATGGCTTGCGATGCAGTCAGGTAAAGAATGTACGTCCCCGAGTGATTGAGCGTCATCTTCATTCTTCGTCATTTTCAGTCGTTAAATTAATTAAATGAATATCGCAAGAAATGCGCGCTCTAATTCAGCAATGACGGACTATCGCTACCGTATGTGTTCGAAACTAGAATTATACGCATAAATCTCTACCGATTCTGTTTCTGTCAATCGATGGGAAATTCTACTTTCTACGTCTATTTCTATGTGCGTATCTATTCGTTTCCGTGACAGACTCTGTTTCATTCATATATGAGCTACGACTGATTCGCAAACATGAAAAGCCCCTAAAACTCAACCGTACGTGTTTATTAGTCTTTTAAAATTCCACGCATTCGCCTTGTGATGCGTCACTGAGTGCCTATTGGTGAGTAGAGTCAATTAATGCAGAATGCCACTTCTCAGTACATTCATTTTGTTTGCCGCAAGACTATAGTCAGTATAGACTGAACAATCGAGTTAAATAAAATCACGCAAATTAAAATATCTAGTAAAACAATATACACCGACAGGTGGAAAGCACTGATGTGTACGCGGTACTACAACAGGAATTGTCGGATTACCATCCCCTCGCAGCCGGCTCAAGTCATCTTACAGCTGGATAACCGCTTTTTGTACTATTACTATAATAATGAGCATGATTACAGCGTACTCAGTCTTGTGCAATCAATCACCGTTTACCTATCTAACTATGAGGGACTTACGAACTATTAGAAAAATAATACTTTTTTCATCAACTTATTATTTAGCTATTGCTGTCATGATGATAATCATTTTACAGTCTAAAATTAACATTTTGATAACTAATGGTACCGGCTTCACGCGAATCCATAGTTTAATTTTTATTTGTAATACATGTACATATACTTTTTGGCTTATCATTCTTATCTCGCTATTGTCTCAAAGTCAAGGTAATACATATAAATCATCCCTTAGCTACAATCAAGCTTTGCCTCCTCCTTTCACTGCCATTTTGAAAATAAAATTTTGATTTGGCTTCATTTTCGTCTTCCCATTTATTCTGATTTACTTGCAGCTCTCATGTATTTTGCCTCGCCCGGTTTGATTACAGTTTCTCTTAATCTCTCTCTTTGTTTCGTTTTGTATGGCTCTCCCAGGCGACAAGACTTGTTGTCCATCATTAAATCGGCGAGCCACACGGGGTGGTCGCGTTCCGTCGATTATATGTTCTCAACCTTGTTTTAGTCGATGTGGTGTCACAAGAACGGGACAAAAAAAACCTCAATAGGAGCTCATTCCGATCCCCACCGCAGCGTCGTATTGCGATGGCAGTGAAGTCGACATACAACGAGACATACAACTGACTCGCATTAGGGACAGCGGGCTGTCAGTACTGGCTAGACTAGAGATATGCCTCAAAACAGCGCGCGTACCAGAACGCCACTGAAGAAATGAAGGCCGAGCCCTCGATATAAGACAGACGGACGTGGAATCGCTTTAGCACAATCTTTTCCTACAACTACTACAACAAAAATCACTGCTATCTCGAGCCCTGTGGCTCCCTCATATTTCCTCTACGTGCACGCTATTATTTTTGTTGTTGTTTTTTGTGCGGCTTTTCTTCATCTGCTGAAGGCTACCACGAGAATTTTTATCCGTGACGACATTAAAAAGAAAAATGCGCCAGGCGATGTATTTCGTTTGGTGTTTTTGTTTTGTCGTCGATTAGATTATTACTTAGAATATATGATGGCTTTATTTTTCGTTTCTCTTTGATGTCGCGCGTTTTCAATGAACAGGTGGCTATTTGCAACAAACATCATTAACGAGTGAAATTTCTTAGGGGCTACTATTTGTATAGACTTCAGTCAATTCAGCGATTTTACCTGTTCAAAGTCGTTTGCAAATCCACAGCGAACGAATAGTCGTACTGTTAGACATGCGTTCGTTGAATGTTCAGTCAAATATACAACATAGTTGAAGGTCATGTATGTGTCCAATCGTAACTGACAGTGTTTACGTACCGTATACTCAACAAGCTGAAATCATGGGTCGTCGGACCGAATTTAAGACGAGCAAGGCTAGGAGTGTGCTTATTACTGTCTCAAGCCGGCGAAGTTGATGTAAGAATTCTAAACTTAAAAGTTGTATCCCTAGAATTATTCATCACAGCGGATCACAGGCGACAAGCGGAATGTCAGCGCCGATGTTTCGGTGCAGTTAAATCCTAAGTGTCCTTGTCAATTGGAAAAACTTCATGACGATATTTTTGCGCCTTAATTGTAAAAAACCACCTACACATTGTAGTTTGTGTAATAAAGCCGCATAAGGTTAAACGTATACGCAAGCATATTAAAAAGTATAGTAAGCTGATGCATTAACATTATTGTATGTAAAAGTATACTCACTATATTTAAGCAATCAGTCGTAGCATTTCGTTCACAACATTTTTATTGAGCTACAATCCTGACGGCGGCTCAGCACATGAAATCACCCTGGCTAAATCGTAGTAAATCATACACACAAGAAACGCAATTGCCAAAACGCTAGACGAGCGCCGCCGCCGCTGCTGCTTATTGACAGGGCGTAACCTCAGTTGGGTTGAGCCAGGTGGCTTGGTGCATTCGCGTGCGCCTTCTGACCGGAGGAGACACGTCGGTTCTCGGGTTCGATTCCCACCGTTGCACATTTACATTTATGGGGTCCGTCTTACGAGGTGCTACCGTAATGGGTGGTTAGCCCTAAAATATTAAAGTTGAAAAGGTTGAGGCTTGCAGCCTTGTAACTAAGCCAACAGCGAGTTCACTTGCAACTCATATTGACCATCTTTCAAATATATAATAGCATACAGGTTAAAAGGGATACAAAAAGAAAAGGGATCTAGATAAAGAAAAGTAAACGATCATCGTTTTGCGACTTGGAATTGCTGAGTTCTGATTTGAAATATACCAAAATTCCTGGATATACGTTAAAAGATTGTTTATTTCGAATTTAAAATATAGTTTATTATAAGTGCATTTTTGGTTCACCGGCTGCACAACAACTGCCTTTGGTGTCACATAAGGTTTTGACCATTTTTTTATGAGGGCTTTGGGTAATGCTGACGGCACTAGGACGTCACTGCAACCATTCAATGACTAGTGTGGGACTTACAAACCAACTAAAGCCCCCTGTTCCCTCACCCCTAGGTTCGGTAGCCGGTAAGACATTACTTCGATGAAGTTTTTGACAAATGTCCAAATTGAATGCTAAACAAACGTTAAAACGCTTGTTTAACAATTATGCTTTGTGACCCATTTAAGAAGAAATATCATTTGTCTGCATGAGGAGTTAAATTCAGCCAATAAACAAATCCTGTAGATTATTCAATAAAGATAATATTTAACAAATGATATGGCGCCTGTTCTCACGAAAATCGTTGGCGCGTCGCTTTTAGCGCTTTTTAGACATTTTACTGCCATTCCAGAGCACGTATTGCACACTTACGTCTTTCTCTAAGTCTCATCTGGAATTGGCCTACCAGTCCTATGAATCATTCTAGACATTCCCTACTCGGCGTCTTGCTTACACTACTTATGAAGCGCATTAACTGCGTGATGACAGACTTTTCTTGTAAGTAGCCAAGAATACTCTAGATTTCCCGGGCCAATCTCTCACAACGTAGTCAAGATGTTGTGCTGAGAGGTTGTGAGTGTATATCTGGTACAGAAATCGTTACCGCACCGAACTGGTAACGTCACAAGACTAAAGCGGAGAGAGACCTTAATAACTAGATGTGGCCTCTGTTTAAGCGAACGGTCATTATCCTAGTGCAGGAGCTGCTGATTCTCCAACCATAACTGAGCAAATACTGTTAAAACCGGTTGCCATAAGTATAATCTCACGAAGGTGTCAGGCGCCCGATGCAGGTGTTAAGAAGTCTCGTTTTACTTTTGCAGCATGTCTACCGTCCACATCGAAACGTTTACACGATGTTGCGATATATTTATACGTCGTCGCATAAGTGTACCATGCGTGCGATGTTCAAATTATGAATGCTTGGCATTGTATTATTTTTTTAGAGTTTCGGGTAGTTGTGCGTCCACTTCAATTAAATCAGCTATTTCATTAGCGAATATAGCCCTTAAGCGTTTTATCGATGTAAATAATTACATCTATTTTTTTTCCTTTCAAAGAATCAGAGATTTCTAAACATTTGGTCGTACTATGTAACTTGTCATAGTATCTATGAAGGATTCAAATCACTTTCGCATCAATCAATCGCTCCAGCACTAGAATGTGGAACGCGTATTAGAAAAGGACAATACTAGATATGTGGGCACCGTCATTTGCTTCTGTAAACGCCGTTGCACGCACAGATGTTGTTATAATAGTCACTTTGAGCCGAGCTCAAAAAGTAAACATGTATTGCTGCCCAAAAAACAGTCGATTCAAATGGCCTTTCTCGAAACCGTCCCACATGTTGATCTCGGCAACTACATGCTGATGATGGATTGGAAATATATTTTGTTATTGCATTGGTTCAATACGTCCAGGATATGGTGTCTGTGCTTGTAATTGTGTCTCGCTTCGCTTAGCGTCCAATCTGTAATAGTAGATGTCAACGCTAACAAGATGCAGGCGTGACAACACACGGAATCAGGAAGCAGTTTCCAGACGTGGGTGGAATCTGATGGTACAGGCAAATTTGATTAATGCACATTGGCCGACGTCTCCTCAGGGTACGGAGTACCATGAACATTGAAGAACTATTAAATATTCAGGGATAAATTTTGAAGTTATGCTAATGGGTGGATTGGAACGTTTGCTTCGGATCGCGCTCTTGGGCCATATTACTTGTTCATACTTATCTTTTTTGATCATGTTATATTGCACTAAATTGCAGATGAAAAAATAAACCAAGTTTGATGTCAAGTTTGTCTATCAACTCCGCCCGACACCACCAGACTTTCTTAAGTCACTCCAGTAGCTGTGTTTCCTGGCGCACCTGTTGTTTGAGAAATAAATTACATGTTTCTACCACAATCAAATGAGACGGCATAAAGGTGACTGCTCTAACTTAAAATCGTAGGCACCTTTTTTCACGTACTTCCAGACATATACGAATCAAAGCGACCTTTATAGTTGCTCATTTGTTCATAAAGTTGGTTAACCTAATATTAAAAAGAAAAAAACATTCTCTTAGAAGTTTTCGATTTCACGTAATAATGAACAAATTAAATAGTTCCGAATTCCGATACCCGTAATCTTGTGTGTGAGCGCTGCTCATTTACATGCAGACGGAAACTTAGTAAGTGCAAGTTAAACATACTTAAGAAGAGCGTCTAATGGTAGCAAAGAGGAGGGATTCTACAGAGATAAATTTTTTGCCGTGAGTATAGCCGGACCCATTATATGAGTTGGCTGTCGTTCTACAGATAATGCTGTACAAAAATCGGTTGTGCTAAAATTGAGTTTACACCAAGCAATCGCAAGGAAAAATGAAACTACCCGTATTATACTTTAAACGTGTAATTTCTTCTATGTTCTTAGCTTTTATTTGTTATATATTAAATAACAGAAAACGAATAGATTGCTCGGTTGAGCCGCTTCGTCTGACAACTATTAAAATGCTTTATCGGCAACAATTTACAATTGTTTACCTGACCTCTTGTTGATTATTATTCGTATCTAGATGAACTAGCTTTTCAAGGAATTAGTTTTACAGTAATCCTTTTATATTTGAAGTTTCGGTCTTAAAAACGATTACCTAATCATGTACTCAAGAATGTGCCCAACCTCATAACCGTATTAGTTACGGCCCACAAAAGCGTAACTTACCATCGTCAAGAAAAAAACAATATCTAAATTTGTGTATTTAGGTTGAGTCGATTGCCTTTCTGAGTCTATGTGGCCTAGTGCCTACTTTATGGATCGCATTGTATCTTTCCACTGGCCTCCAGGGTAAGGAAGACCTGTATAAAGATTCGACAAAAGATTGCCGTTCCGACCCACAGACCAGGACCCGCTAGCCAATGAGTATCATCGCGTCTGTGTATTTGTTGCGTAGGTCCATTGGGGTCAGTCGAAAGCTGCCCCAAAAGCATCTACCTCCATTTCTGCTTCTCCTAACGCAACCCCAGAACGTTCGCTGTGTCGGGAATTGCTTAACCAGATTATCCACGGAGCTCCCTAGAGCCGGAAAGACCGACGAGGACGGGTTCACCAAGGCCGCTGTTAGGGGAGTTCATAGATAGAAGTGGCAGCAGTGGCTGCAGTCGGAGTTGAGGCAAATGCGAAAAGCAAGGGAATGGGCCACCGTTCAGGAGGGACAATTCGCTCACAACCGGAGACACTCAGCTTGCCTTCGATTGTCGTCAAGAGGGGGTTGAGTTTTCGTAACTGTTCGAATGCAGCCAATTCTCGTAGACACACCTCGACCTCCCAACGTCTGTCTTAAGCGTAAATCCAAAGAAGAGGCGCGTTATTATATTGTCCGATTGTCATGTCTCTCGGCGCTCACTCCACACAGTCGATAGACACAAGGATCAGAGGAACAAGACTTACCGAAGATAAGGTGGGCATACTTGAAATCCACAATCAAATCTGTTGATCGTAGCCATTGCGATACGTGTAGCACCGGCCTAGAAAGCCCGAACGAACTCGACAATGCGTTTCAACCTTGCGACTGCTAAGTTTATTTTCAGCGTTGTCATACGAGCCGCAATACTGAATATTTTACTCCGCTGTTATCAAAATCGTTTTTTTTGTAAAAAATTAGATAACTGACAAGCCTAAACTGATCGCATATAGGAATATAGCCATTGGAGTCCTTCTGCAATAGCTTTAACCAAATTCATCTTAAATGGACATAGCTTTTCAAATGCCTTTTTTGCGCTTACTTCTAAAATCTACACAATTACACATCCTTGCCGGTTTCCTTCTACTATAACACGGCTAATTTTACATTTTTTAAAATGAAACAATAAATATTGTTAAGCATGCTCAGATAGTTAGTCAAATAGCATATACGATTAAACATTGCTGTTTACGGACACATCTTTTCTTCTTTTGGACAATTTAGGATAGTTACATATCTTAACAGATCTTATCCAATCAGCTTTTAAACGATAAACTTCCCCATTCTATCCCATCTGCTTCCTCCCCATCAGCAAAAATTTCTGTTTTTAAAAAGGCTAACCTAGGGCACAAGTGGTTGGTTACCATTGTTTTCGTCCTACTCGACTTGAGTGGGCTATATCGCTGCGACAAGAAAACAAAACCCTCCGTGTCCTAGATATCCGGCGGGATCGGTGAAAACAAGCGGTGGTTGGCTCCTTTGAAAAAGGAGCATATATATAATCTGGATGTAGGAGTGTATATAGCTATATGGCTGATTCTATGGCTTTGTGTGTGTGTGTATTTGCCCTCATGATCTTACGCAACCAACAACATAGGAACATCTTTCGTATCGTCAACGGGTCAGATCGCTTTGCCCAACCTCTACCGTTCACCTTCTGCCCTTTTCTCGCCGAAAGTGGGCGGGCCTATAGCAGATAGGAATGGGCGGCAGCGAGGCTCGGTACACAACTGGGGAGTGATCAGGGAGTAGCATAGAATATCGATGGGGGTTGGGCTGTGCCGAGAACGCCTCACAACGACTGTAGTCAAACAGAGAGCGAAGACACAACCGCCTCGACAGGAAGCGACATGCAATAGCACTTTGTATATGAGGTAGGAGTGAGTCTAGGAGTGAGGTTATCGATACCATATCGCTGGTGGACGGTAGATATGATGCAATGATGTGCGACGGCTAGAACGTCGGTGGCTGCTAGTCGTGGAAATTGGGGAGATGTCCGAACAAAATATGTGAAAGTGGAGAAAACGGCCGACCTTCCGCACCCTGCTAAACTAACGATGCAAACCCATCAGAGAAAACGTGGAGTAGCGTATTTCCTAGATCTGCTACCACTTTTCACAGCTTCGTAGTGGTCCAGCTCTGAAAGACACTTATCAGCGGAGCTATTTAAAACTACTAGCCAGGCAATTCAGGTGATCACATAATAATGCTATACGTCAAGAAAAGATGCGGTAATTACATCCATGGATAACCTGAGATTGACTCAACACCAAACTATAGATGTTATATTAGAAGAACTCATTGGTGTATCTTAAGAGCAAAAATATATAATTTCATCTTCTACTGATGTGATGCATATATCAGTTCCACCATCCCATAGGGTAACAACAGGATGTCATAAAAATTGAGCATTTGGAAACGTAGTATATTGTCTCGTAAGTATTAGTTATCCAATTACAGCCCTTATATATATATATATATATATATATTTCTTCTCGTAAATATCAAAAGTTCTATTAGAGTTATTACGTACACATATATACTATGAAAGCTATTTGGAAAGTACTATCGTGAATAGGGAAAATGGCACTAATCTAATAAAATGGAGAGAGTGATAGAGCAAACGCTACGCGTCCCACCGCCGCAATTTCGAGTTCGGGTGGCACTGAGAAAGGTGGGTGGGTAGCGTCACGTTTTAGCTTTGGACTCCCGTTCCTAAAACGCTACTCTTCATGAAGTGATCCATAGCGGTACTAAACTTTTTGGCAAGACCCATCGGTGGGGGTCAATCGCTAGCACTCTTCAAAAGCTCCAGTGGAACGTAGGGGAGTAGCTCCTCTATAATGACCTTCCTTCTCACACTACAGAGGCTGCTGTCGCTACTGGAATTTGAGCTGTGCGCACCAAGCGTCAAATAAAGGTTTTGGTCATAGGTCGACGATTCATATCGTCATAGTTAAGAGCTTCCTTAGGTACCACAGTCCCCATCATTCATTTGGGTCGATATCGTTATTATCGTTGCGGGCAAGGCGATTCGTCAAAGACTTCCAGGGAATCGCAACAACGTTTGCGGAAGGTTTCTCTTAACCTGCGTCGCCTCTTGGAGCAAACTTCGGCATATATATATATATATATATATATATATAAACACACTACAGCTACTGGAGAACTCTACTGGGAGAAAATATGTACATATGTGCCCTTCTTTCTTCAGCAGAGAGGCGAGCAGGGCACGTACCAATGCATGAAATATAACTCTGTTTACTCCAACCTATGAGCTCGCATGCTCTGCATACAGGCGTACACACAGCGAGGACGGTTACAACGACGAATACACGACGGCGACGGCACAACCGACATCTGTGCAAACTCAACAATGTGAGCAAATAACTGTCCGGTTTTGGATGCACGTTTATGCGCTCAAGCAGTGTTTTATGCTACCTGCGTCAACCGCTAGGCGAGTGGGGTCCATAGGGCGACAACACTTGAGGACAAACGTCCACGCAGGTGTAGAAAAGATCCTTTATTGCTTTTCCGGCCAAACTCCTTTCTACGATCGGTTTTGTTACGCATGTAGGCACAGGATCATGAGTGGACAAAGGCAGGGGAAAGAGGGAGAGAGGTAGGGAAGGGCATTTGCACAATCTCTAAATTCGTTCCACATATCCACTCTTGTATGGTTGTGCCGTTCTGCTTCTCTCTTCTCGCTCGTTGAACATGATTTGACAATCAGATTTTAAGGAGGGAACGTAGCTGGTATATGGATCAAATATGCGCGGCATTGATATATGGTAGGGACGGTCGAACGGAGAGAAACGATCGGAAGAAAATAAAGACGAAAGATAAAGAAAAGGGATACGCTATGCTTTAAACGGATCGGACGCGCAGAAGGCAAGACCTCTACGCACACAGACGAGGAATAACGCAACGGCGCCACTGTATGGGAGGCATTGACGGGTAACGAGGGGTTTAAAGGTCAGCCAAGATTATAATGTGTTTAATATTCACTAATGATATCTCTCCTTCCCCTGTTTCGTTCGCCTTCGTGCTTTTTTGGCACTAGGAGAAATATGAGAGGCATAAGACTCTGGCTGCCGTTTGTTCATGAGACATCCATTGCTGTTGCTGCTGCACACTGTGCTTTTGACTTGCATGAGAACCGGCGACAAAACGCAAATGAGGATAAAGGTAACCTTTCCATCGCTTTTACCTTAGAACCTAGTATACTTCTCCCATCGCTATAGCCGCTCATTGTACATTTTCCATCCCCGCTTATTCTGCTGCTGTGTTTGGTACCTGGAGGTGGAGTTTAATGAAAAACTTGTCTACTGGAAAAAGGTTCTCATGGGATGATAAACAAAACCAAAAATAAACAAAATAGAAAAGCAAAGTTATTACGTCATTGCGGGTAATATTATACACGAGTTCTAAGTGAAAGATAATAACATTTGAAAAGTCGAATTGCAGAACTAATTAATGACTGGGTGACCTGAAAAGTGTTCGTGTACTATGAAAATGGTGAAAACAATATATTTGTAAATTATGTCGATCAAATTCTCTTATTATTCATTAATTTAATTCCATTGGAGGGGTCAGTTTTGAGACTGGATTCCACGATTTCTTCGGCGATAAATAGCTGACTGCAAACATAATCAATGTTTGCACAATACGCTACCGCTCATAATAGCTACTTTGGGAGTTAGCATCGAATTCCACTGAAAGATGGATTACCCGTGTTTTTCACTGCGGGCAGCAGTACTAAATACTAATGTTTGCTTCCTCTTTTACACTAACCTAAAAGTTACGTCAATTTTCTTGTCACGGGCTTGCGTCGTACTCGCACAGCTTTCTCTTCAGTTCCCCTAAGTCGTCAGGCATTTGAAGAGTCACTCACTCCTGCAAGAGGTATATATTCTAATATGCCTTGCGCATGGGGGGTTTAAGAACGAGAGAGAACTTTAAAATCAATCATGTTCGTTTCGTAAGCGCACACCTTCGCAGAAGTCGTTGTCTCGAACTGCACCCCGCACGCCCCAATCTCCGGTAGATCCCTTTCCGCAGGTTTTACCTCCGTCGAAGTTTCACGAGCTGCCACTTCTACGCCCGGACAATCTTTGTCCCCTCGCCTGCGTGGGATGTGTGTTGAAGTGTGCGTACCCTCAACTCGCTGGGGGCCGTGGTTGAGTTGGATCCTCGTGAGTTGGATCCTCGAAACTGATAGGGGGATGACACAGTGGTTGGGTGTTTTCCTGCGACCATCCCGACCTTACTACGCTGCCCACGCACCTTCGCCTCAGCACTGCACAGCTTCTCAACGCAAGGGCTCTTCTTATCTCATTATCGCACCCGCCGGACCCAACAACGCGGAACGGGTTATCTGCTCCGCAACACTTATACTCGCGCGCCCCCGCCGCTGCCATACTGTTAGTTCATGCAGCTCGTTCACACTCTGACACTTGGTCATATGCTGTCTTCCGTGTTCCTTCTCGGATTCTATCCCTTTGCGAGGGCGGCTCCCATAGAACCAACCGAGGCGGAGCGTTTGGAGGCTCTTTCAGAGATTCGCAAGTGCGCGTGACGCTGGTGCCATGAAGGATGTCTCAAGGGACTTTTGGGGAGAGAATATTCAATAGAAAATGCGTAGCCAGAGTTGCCATACGATCGCCGCATTGTAACCAGACGCGCACTACAAAAGAAGGCCCTTTGGTCTATTTCGACCTTCGTACATTATACAGGGGTGACGACTGTAATCAGAAGAAACTCATAAAACGGTTGCCTAGACTGTGAGTGCAATATGCGCCTATTAGGCAGCGCATAGTCGCGAATTATTCAAAACGTGGCCGGTGTCTATTTTATGTATTTGTTACTTTTTTTGCCCCATATATTAAATAGAGGTAGCTGGACGAATCAAATTGTGTACCCATATGCAACTGCGCTGTTATAGAGACGTTGTAGCAACAATTGTGTAATTGAAGAGTCATTGCTAAATTTTACGCAGTTACAGACAACGTTCTATGCAGATACAGATTTGCTGCTTTAATATCCCTTACAATAAACGAAGAGATAGAAAGAAATAGAAAAGGATAAATTTTTCCAAAGAGACGTCCCTTGTAATTCGGAGCACTTTATCGCAAACACTTCCCGGCTATTCGTCGACATGCCAGTTGCAACACACTGGATTCTCGCCACACTGTCCTAACTTTCCATAACGACTTTGTCGACGGCGTAGTAAACATTTAGAGGACTAAATGAATCTAGAGCCAGAACGACGGTACTCTTGGTAGTCCTATATATAACATTTCTACTCCCGACCATCAGCGTGTGCTAGGCGTAGATGGGCGAAATGGAAGCTAGATAGCACGCCACAGTAGTGCCATCTTGCACTGCACCGCAAACAATGTAGGCCAGCCCGACATTCGTTTAAATAGCGACGATTTTGCTATCCGTGTTTAATCGTCACATAGTCGAACACATTTCTAAAGCGAAAAATTCTATAGGTAGCACTTGAACGCGTGACGTACCGATTTCACGTTTCAATGATTAATATTAAGTTTGATGTATTTACCTCTAGCACGTGATTCAGAGAGTTGAGTCAAGATCCCCTTAAAAGCAGCGGTGAGCCAAGGTATATATTTTGTCGGTTTCAAGCTGTCACCGTGAATGCCGGGAACTATTCACGCCCATACAGTTTGAGCAACTTCGCAACAAACGCTTGCTTAAGAATTGGTCTTTAGTCAGCATAACATGAAGATGAGTCACACTTTAGTAACTCGAATGCAGATTACAAACGATTCAGGAAATCTATTTTGTTTAAACGCATACTACACGTTTCGTGAAATAACCTTTTTTAAACTAGAGCAAACCAGTTTGAAAGTTAATATTACTGATCGGTATTCCTAACCAGATATCTTTATAAAAATTTTTCTCACGCGCATTTGCTCAACGTCACTGGATCTTCTCATACGCGGCAATGGTTAAGTGTTGTTCTTACCTGCCATCTTTAGGTCTGGGTTGTTAATCCACCTTGAGTTCTTATCGTGACTTTCTTATGATTATATATGCTGATTACAGGCGTTCTACATGCGCAGATTTTAGAGTGGCCATTATGCTCAAATATTTTTGAAAACGTTTGAAACTTTTATACGTTTTATTGTAAAGCTGACAATTAGTCGTACGCTGTTTTCTGTGTTTCTTCTCAAATTCTATCCTTTTTCGAAAGCGGCCCCCGTAGCACAAACCAACGCGGAAAGTTATGAGGCTCGTTCAGAGGTGTGCAAGTAGTAAATGATCGAATCCATGATATTATCGTTCACATTATCGTTTCTATATGCACAGGTGCGCACACACACATACGCATGCGCGCACTGGTCACTCTTTTGAATCCTTGGTGAAGATTTAGCGAAATACGACATAAACTTTACCTGCAAGGTCCACCGTAAGCAAATGCAGACGGAACGACGAAATTGTAATCGGCTATACTTTGTCATTTAAAAATAGCAACCAGCTTACTAACAACCTGTTCTACGATACACGCAACCTCTGGACAGTCATATATGGATCGCATGCCATTGCCGCGCGGTCTGTGGAAAACACTCCTTTTTTTACTGATCAATGATCTGTAATGCGCGGATCATCATAATGCTTGTGCATTTTTAAAACCTCTGGAGTCGTATAGACTTCAAGGATATAATCTCCATCAAAGTTCCGAAGAAAAAATCTGACGGCATCAACTAGCAAGGTTTTAAAAATCAAAAATGACCTCAGAATTATAAGAAAGGTACATATTGGACCTAGTATCAATATAGAGTATACAATTGAAGCTTGCTTCTACGTTTCAGGAAGCTAGTCTCTTTGGATAACAGGCCTGATATACTTCACCAAAATTTTACTAAATTTAAAAGCTAATGTATTTGGAATGCCCGTTTGAGCGGCTACAGCCGAGAGGATATGTATATTGAACCAAAAGGTCTTCACAACCTGATCTCTTGCCATGTTCCACCCGGCCAATGATCGCACTTGCATATATAAACTGGAGTGAACAGGACTAGGGCCATTTTATTTTGCGGAGCGTATTTGTCGCAGCTCTAAAGTTGCAGGCGGCATATACATAGTTGAAGAGTATCAGTGCAAGAAAAATGTGAGGCTCAAGGCCTAATACTTTCTTTGTACGCTTGGGAGTTCGATTCCAGAGACTATTAATCTCACTATGCCTTACTTGCCCCATATTGCCCTATATGCACCTTTGCTACTTAGACATTGTATACTACTAGGCCCAAAGGGTTGGCAGATGTGCGTTTTATTCAAAATATTGTTGACACTGTATCGTTATCATCGGCGATAGGCAGCCTATCCTTGTTAGCGCAGAAATCTCTTAAACTTCTAACAAAATAGGCAACCATTCTTTAAAGGCTTTCAAACGGATTTTCGATTCACGTAAGAGAGTTCTAGTTTGGTGTCACATTTTTGGTCCAGACAGTACAGACAGCTAAAGCTTCTATTTGGAATGTTAAAATTATCAGTGTACTGTAATATTTATTAGTCGTTAGTACAGCCTTTCTTGCCATTGCTTTGACACTGTTCAAATATCCCAAGATTTCTGACACACAGCTCAGCCTTACACCGGATTCTATTGAGTACGACATGGGCTCATGTCGATCAAACTGAAAATGCACGAGTGTAAAAAGTATGCAAGCAAGAAATAAAAAATTATGCTCGTTTTCTGAACATACTTTTTCATTCTTCTTATGATAAAATGTGCATTATTAGCATAATTTTTTGATATATTTTAAAATTAATTTTTTACTTGATAAAGGGCACGGAGTCTAGCTCACACGTAGAGCATTATTCACGGTACTGACTTAGGTTTTTATTTTAGTGTCCGTACTGCAAGTGCATTAGCTCAATACCATGATACCGCTTAACGCTCAATCTATGATCTAAATCATAAGTGCAATGGGACCACACGGTTCTATGATGAACAAACCTATATGCACCATTATAAACAAAACGCGTTAGCAGGTAGCGAAGTATAGCTGACTTGCAAAAACTCAGTAATTTTTTATTAAGCGTTATGTTATGACTGTAACGAAGCGCGTCTCATGGGAGTTGTATTCAGCTTGGCTCGCTTGACCGGGACTCATGTGTGCCTGCGGCCACAGATAAAGCACTTCGCCAGCCTTTCGTTGTTTCTTTGGCGCCCCATCTCTGATGAGACTCAAGCGCTCGGAGTTTATTCTGTTGTAGCACATGGGCGTGAAAAGGGCGCCAGGGGTGCAGTGAAAAGTGAAAAGATAGTATCTAAAAGTACGCGACGCTTGCTGCTTTTCTTGATGCAAACTTAAACACCTAAGCACCGATATTCCCGTATCAAATAGAAAACAAGTAGAAATAGAGTATAAGGGAATACGAGTTGAATTAGGTGCTTTATTTAGAGGAAGCTGACCGGACATGATGATAATTATAGATTAAAAGTTTCTGCCTTCTAAGATCTCCGTGGGACGACAAATCATTAGGCGGGGCTGTTTGACAGATTTCGCTCAGAAAGCAGCTAAAGCTTTCCAGAAGCAGTCATTTTTAAAATTTGTTTTTTATTGGTTGACATATCTGAATAATGTGAAACGTTTTTCTTATTATTTTATACTGGAAGGAACAACTTGACAGGTGCAAAAAACGCGCGTTATTATTTCATTACCCTAATATTGGCATGACCAACTACAACTTACAGATATTACGACACATAGGTGTACCAGCCTCTCAAGCCAATTAAATGTTTTTCATCAATTTCTATTCCACATCTGTGTACCTATTTCTAAACACACCAAGTGCGTGCACCGTACTTGACACGTTTGGCATACTGCCAGGGACACTGTTTAATCGCCTTGCACTTCTGAGAGGAAAGGTGAAAATAATCGGCTAACGAGAGGAGACAATCCACAACTGTTCGATGCTTGTATACGGTGAGGTGATATAACATCCGTTCCACTCTTGCCTGGTTTATTCCAGTGGTCCTCTCTACGGGCGTATCATCCAAGAGACAGGTAAACACGCTCATGAAAACGCGACACCACCAAACACATACACACACATACCTACCCTATATTCCCAAAATGCAGGAAGGAAAAAGAATAAGAGCTTAAGGAGAAAAAGCCGTGTAGAGAGAGAAATTAAGAGCGCAAAACCCGACAATGGTTTCTAAGTGTTACGGCTACAGTCTTATGGGAGAGGTAGGCCGAATCGACATACGACCACCTACACAAGCGCATACCATAGGCCAAGCCGGCAGAGGATGGTGATCCATGTCACGGACATGGCCGAGTACAGTCGTTGGGCGGGCTGCACGTAATGACACCTGTACAGCGAGTACCATGGTCGCGACGCCGAGCCCACCGCCGGTCCTCGCCTTATTAGGCAGACATGTCAATCGAACTGGTACAGGACGAAGCGTTGGGATAGCATAACCAGAAGCACAACCAGCGGAACCCCACTTACAATAAAGAAAGCTAGATAGTTACTCAAACGTTCGGTGAACGCTAAAAATACAGTCGGTTACACATAAAGAGGGAAGAAGGGCCGGCGAATCAGAGCATTCGGAAGACCGCGGGGGCTTTGGCAGATTGCCGCACGAATTGCAGTGAAGACCGAGGATGCGGAACAAGCTGTATCCGCTAAGCTTGCAATTAGCCAGATTAGTCGGGCGATCAAGAGATAACGATTCATTGTGACAGCTGGTTCCTGTTGCGCTCTGGCCCTCTTACAGCTCGATTGGGAAAACTGCTGCTTCTTCTAACTCGAATATTTTTCCTCTTATTCCCTACTATTTTTCATGTTTGGATGTACTTCGTGCATCGTCGATGATATATCATCGTTCACGTTCATATTTTGAACTTGATGTGATTACTGTGGCTCTGAAATTAGAACTCAATCATCACGGTCAATGCAACGTGCAATTTTCTTTCAGCCAAACCTATTTATTTGAACACATTAGTATAGCTAAACTGAATTAGAACAATATGCTTTTTCTGTAAAGGAATCGCTAAAGTTGTCACTAGAAAATGACCAATAGTATTTGGAAATGGTTCGATTCGCCTAGTGCCATTAGAGTTAGCGGAGATAATGAGAAACAATGGATCTGAAAAAGGCTCCAGTCGCCTGCTAAATTTAATAGAATAATTGTTCCTTTCGCCAGTGCTTAGCACCCTAATTACATCTGACTTGTGACCGTCGAGTACGCAAACCGTTCTCCTCATTCTGAAGATCAACGAAACCGATAAGTGCAATATGCCTACGAATGGTTTTAACTACTCAGTGCACGAAGGTTGCACGGATTTCGGAGATTCCGCGATCTCTTGCTTGAAGTGTGTCTTCGTCGCTGCATTGGAAAAGGAGCGAGATCTCTATGCAGGAATGAATGAACACGCAAGACAATTTTAAATTAGATGGGAAAGACTCAGCAAGCCTCGTATGCAGTTTAAACTAAACATGATTTACTTTTATGTTCACCATTATATCTCCATAATCTCCAATGGTACCAATTTTAGTCAAACATAATCAATTATCAATAATCAATGAACAAATCAACGGCAATCAGTAGTAACTGATTGACGCTTGGCTTACGAATTTTTGGATATCCATTCTAAACATATTTTTCTTGTTTACAATACATCATGTTTTTTCGTTATAGTACGTTCCACTCGTGGCGAAGGTGGCTATGGCAGCAGACATTGCGCTTACGTATGTTACTCATATTAAACATTGAAGACAGAAATTTGAAAACCTTTTGGTCCAATAACTTTATGCGACAAGATTTCTTCGGTAGTTAAGAATGTACACCTCTGCTAATGCAAATAGTTATATTTGCATCGTATTAAGCCATATAAACAAGCGTTAACATGAAGTACGCTCCCACCACGTGCGTTCGACGTTACCCGTGCTGCTAGCTTTGATAGTAACCGAATATCTGATATATAAATAATCTAGCTTGTAGTAAACGAATGTTTCCTAGTTTATGCTGTTAGCTTACTATTCGAATCGAACTGGTACACGAAATGGATGGTGAACAATAAGTGAAAAATAAGTAGCTGCTCTTCTCGATACAAGAGCTATAACCCGCATTTCGGCATTATCGGCATGGTTAATTAGGTAACAACTAATAATTATCCCCAGAGCTCAATGTTTACGATACAACAGATTACAACTCCTGATTATCGTAAAGAAATAGGAGCTAAGATACATTACTAGGTATAAAACGTAGAAATACCCTAATTCTGCTATGCATACGATATTATCGAACGCTCGAGAAGTGCGCTCTAATAATCTTTTGATAAACAATGATGCGATGTAGACAGACTCCGCGGGATGCGCAAAGCCATTTCTATTTACGCAAAGTCAGTTCAACAAATATGGGCTAATCACAGTAACAGTATCGGTTGCAGTATTACAGTAACTGAATCGGTTGAAGAATTCAATACAATACAAATACCTCTTTATTTATGTTAAGCTAATGTTGTCTTGCGTTAACTTGAGCTAAGTTCTTCAGGCTATACGCTATACGTAAACCCGATCGAAAGGTATTTTTAACACACAATACAAACGAATTGTTAACAGTACCGTAATATAAATATGCGGGTTTTTGTAGGGCACGTGCATCATGTCACTCCAAAAGTCATGGTTAGTGCAAGGCAATAATAAGCATTACCGAGATAATGAATGGTGTAACGCTGTGAGACACAATCTAAGATGAAATAAAATCTTCATTCATGACTGCTCACCCATGCATTTGTGATAGGGTGATGTGTGCCCTTGCCTAGATCCCGTTTGAAAGCGAAAGTCTATCATAAACTGGATTGACTTGAGATCAATTTGATTTGAGGGAAACATGCGGCTTATTACAAAAGGGATGTAGATAAAAAAAAAAATGTATCCGTTTTATGACTAGCAGTCACAAATGTATTACTGCTTTTTGAATACGTGACTACATTCGCCACATTCGTGCATGTCAGGCGGTTGCGGCTTTTGTTTGTGTAGTTATGTAAATCAAACTCAGCTTAAAGAAACGATACGTGCGGTCAAAATTGATCAAATGCGAACAAAAGTTTCTAGCGACAAACGGGTATATGCAAAATACCGTAGGCAGTATTGTCGGCATGAATTTCTTTACGAAGCTTAAGTCGTTTATGTATCTAAGCATCATGCGAAAGTAGACTCCATTATACAATATCATAAGCTTTGAGACAGAAGTGTGGACTTGAGGCGCACCTGGTAAAACTATAGCGCTTTCACCAGACAACCCAGGAAATGATAATATTTGCTCAAATAAATTGGATGTTATAAACATTTTCGAATGACACGATGAGGACTGAATCAATGTCGAATAAGACTGTCAACTCTACTTGTTTTAGAAGCTGTAATGTGATGTTTTCGACTCTTTACCGAAATAATCAAGCTACTTTAGTGATTTTTGTTTATGTAAATGCAGAATTTTACAGAGTTTAGATTATCATTCGTACATTTTCGTTTAGTGTAAAACTCAATTATTTGTTTAGTTTAGTATTAGAATTCTTTATTCAATGCAAGCATTACTAAGGTCTATATATAACGTCCACCCGACGAAAGCATCTTTTGAGAACAACCGCTGCGACGTACACTACTTCGAGTTCATTCTCTGTTCCACCATAGTAACGTAGGTATTCGTAAAAATTTTCCAATTTGCTATACACTTGAAAGGTTTAATTCATAATGCTTCGTAGGTTATGTTCAAAGGATGAATTTATTGATTAGCGTTTTAGACACTCTGGAGGTTTGTCACCTACGTCAATAAAACCATTGCAATTCGATCTTTTAATGCCATAATATTTCTTTCACGTTGTATTCTATCGAAATGGCTAGTGCAATATAAACATCTTCTTTTTGTCTTTTGAAAATTGTGAATCAGGATTTAAAAAGCAGGCGTCTATAAATGTATTCCAAAATTCTATATAAGTTTTCTAACTTCAAGTCAGTGCTAGTCCTTCAGGAGAGATATACAAGCTTAATTGGTTTTTTTACATTTTTACGTATTTTTCCCAGCTAGTTCTTAAACGCTCCGTTGACAATACTTCTTATGTATCAGCATTGTACATCACATGCACCCGTACCATGGTGAATAATTGTGACGTCTTGGTTTGCAAAAAGAGTAGCTCAGTATGCAAGTAAACAAACAGAATTCAACAACTGGTACCGCTAGATATTTTAATCCTCTTCAATACGGATAGTACGACCATGTTGTTGACCAAGGATGGCAGATAGATAGACTGGCGATGGCTCACTAGAAGTTGAGTAAACGTTGTTCAGGAAAAAAGCGCAATCTGCCTTTACAATGTTTGTCTACATGTTTAAAATTCAACGACCCGTTCGTTAGTTTCATTGAATATAGTAGGAGCTAGCAGTGTGTACAATAAATATACCGATGTATAATATCTACGAGGAGCTAGTAACGTATCCTACCAAAGTATAATTGATATTATACTACAAAATTAAAGAAGAATAATCCAAAAAACGTGAGAATTATTCGCCTACCTTCTTGAATGATATACTATAGATTCACGAGGCAATGTAGATATCCAACCGAAGAGGTCCAATTTGGCGGCATTTGAAGAAAATGTAACGGAACCTCTCGATTTCAAGCTCATTAGTGCAGCACCCTCAGATACACCGTTGTACGCATTGTGGATAAGAACTGAGCCGTTTTTGAAGATGCCGTTAAGGAGAAGAAAATAAAATCTAAATGTGCATTATAAAAAATCAAAGCACCACTTCATACCGAGAACTTGCATACCTCAATATCAAATTTTAGTGAATAACGGTATCCTATAATTGATTTATTTACTTTTTCAGAATTAAGGATATATATGATTTATACAACATGCTTTTATTGCACTACGGGTGAAGACGATGAGTAAACAGCTTCCGCCAATAGGCCACTGCAAAAAATGGAAAATCGGCACCTGTAAAGAGGGGCTTGCCGGGCAATTGCCAAGCCCTGGAATGTCGCGTTCCAGAAGAGATTCAAATACCCACTCAACGACGGAATGCTTCGTTCAGGGCCCGTGCAAATATTCCAGTACAGAAGGCGGAACAAGAAAAGGTTTCAAATTCTAGCACAAAATCCATACGCGTTAGGTTATTGAAAATACAATCTGCCACAACAGCGTATAACACAAATCCTATTATAAACGCAAGAACATGATACAACTGATTGAAACGTAAACCTTTGCAGCATGTTTTACATCAACCTGACGTTTTAACATAAAGAGTCTTATATTGGTTCAGGGTATTTTTTGACACTCACATAAAGGTAAACCTATAGGAGCCCATTAAGTTAGGAGAAGGGCTGATACTCGGAACGTAGAGCATTTACTCGCGGTCGCACGATGTAAGATTCGAGTCGTTTGGGAGGGTTGACCTATCCCTTGTATCCCCTAGGGTAAGTAGAAACTCGGCGATATGAGCTAAGGAAACTTGGTACGTCAGAGTAAAGCGTACCGCATATGGATGTCTTTGTGAGTGTATAGGAAAAGGATCAGAGACCTGCCCGAAACCCCTCAAAAACATCTCATCCGATTTCAAATGCGTAGACTAAGTAGGAGATCGAGATGCGGTTGAGGGAACAGCAGTAACAGCATCATTGCTCAATATCTCCTCAATGCTCCCTTCCGACCCAACCTATCCATGTCGATATGTGCATGGACGTCAAGACGCGAAAGAAAGGTATATCGAATTGAGAACATGTTGAACTACCGTGGCGAATTCTCAGAGGGCCTGTTGCGGCAGGTCTCAACGGATGATGGAAGTCAGTCCAAACAAACAAAAAGAATACGTAAGCCAAATAAACAGCGGAATGGATAAAAACAGCATAATTCGCTTTCGACGTTTGATGGACCATGTGAAAAATGCCATTTCCGGGTGCTGACGAAATGCCGTAAACTGGGCCCGATTCTGACGTCGTGCGTAGAAATCATTGAAAGGCACCGTGAAATTTTGGTGCCGATTCGATAAATATGCTCTCGAGGCATGAAATTCGACTAACGAATATCGTGCAACAACAGAATGGCTGTATCGCGATCTTAAGTGAATACAAAGAAGAAGCTTCTTCTACAACTCTTCACAGAGCAACGCAGTCGAATGAATTTTCTAGTCATTGTATTTGGAGTAATGGACCGCGGTCGTGTCTCATATATATTGTTGCAAGCGAAACAAAGATAATTACTTATTCCACCGATTATTTATGCAGCTAAATTAATTACGGGGTCCATTTGAATACTAGACATTATTATAACGGCCTCATGCGTAATAGTTTGATCTGTGTACTACCACAAATTAGGTAAAAAGAATCATCCACCAATGATTGATGGTGTAGGCGATAGGTGTTGCTTGTTTTTCTCAATTTTCACAACATAATATTTGTTCTTAGCAAATAGAGGGATTTTTCCGCTGATATTAGTTTTGTTGTGTATATGTTCAGGCGGAACCTGCAACCACTGAAACGCTGGATGTTTCTGTATAGTTATTCTCTTATGACGCGTAGAATGGCGCTGAGATTAGACGGGATGGCACATTTTGTACTGGTCGTTAGAACAATTTTAGACACACCATAGAATAAATCAAATTGCTTTATGTATATTGTCGATCGTCGCATATCTGATGAAAACGAATGATTATCTTTGGATGGAGGTACAAAGCAGACAGCCGTGTACAACAATATATTTTGTACCATGATAATATAGACAGAGTAGTATTGCATACGTACAGTCGTTTACACTATAAATATAATATAGCTTAAAAAATAACTAAAAATAAAAAAACATATATATATATATATATATATATATATATATATAC